>CAHIKZ030005529.1:140000-297500 GCA_903632075.3 Acanthosepion pharaonis | reverse complement strand
TGAATTGAGGAAACAGACAGAAACACATATACGAATGGTTTGGGGATTCCAAAGAGAGTTCTCTAGACAGCGGGAGATGATCGCAGAAAAATCTCCCAGGATATGCATGTGCATTTTAGACTCCTTTCTAAGGAGAGTATAGTAGACAGGAATCGAGAAGGGATTGATGAGTTAAGGTTAGACACGCAGGGATCTAGTATATCAGGAGATTTATCAAAGAGGAAAGATTCCACACTGCAGAACTTGGTACACATACCACGGATGTTGGAGAAGAAAATGTTAAAGAGTTTAGGTGATTTTTGAGCTGATTTATGTTTAAAATTTTGATTGTTGATGTTCATGTTGAGTTAAGTTGGTAAGAAAAAGGCCTAAACTAATAGAAGCAGTCGTTCATCAAATGTGTCATGGGAACAAACGAACTGGCGAAAACCGCAACATAATGTGGCCTTGGGGTTGCCCACCGGCGGTGTATGCAGAGGCACACTTGCATGCGCGACATGGAATCGCAAGAACCCCGATATTACGCAGCTGTTGATTAGAACAGCCTCTCAAGTCGCTACGTAAGAATTCAGTCGGAAACAGCAGCAAAAGAAACTACCAACCCGGTATCCTAAGTGTGAAGAAACGTTGCCACAAACTGCAGGCATGAAGAGATTCACGACAGCGTTACTACTAAGGCCAGAGAAAAAGGATACGGGAACCCTTTCTTAAACAGGAAGCAAGGGACGAGCCTCTACCCCTGTTCAAAAGAATGGGGAGGAGTTTTAACCGGGCGATAGGAAATCCTATCTAAGCCTATTAAAAAACCCTCAAGAAAAAGACAAAAACAGGCAACAAATTAAAAGAAAGATAATAACCACAACGGGCTTGGGAACACAACTGGAGAGCTGAGCTAAAGCCATGGCGTGAGTTATGTATGTAGAGATCGTTCGTGGGCTACAGGTCTAAAAGTCAGATTGGGAGGAGAGGGTAAAAGGGAGATAATTGATCATTCACTACACCCGCCCATATGGATAGTTCTAGATGGATAGAGGAGAAGTATATGAGTTTCAATTATTATGAAGAGGGAATCTGGAATGTAAATATAAAGTTTTAAATTCTACTATTCACTTCTCCGAGAACAGATCACCCCAACGCCTGTCAGCCACGAGTTAAAAAGATAGCGTCCATTGCTTGAATGAACCCGAAAAGTTGCCAAAGATATAATACTCAAAATTTTGAAAGTGGGCAAAAGTGGATAAAATTAATTCAATTACAAAAAATAAAAAGAATAAAGAAGGAAACGTTTAGACGACAACGTATCCATATATATATATATATATATATATATATATATATATATATATATATATATATGTGTGTGTGTGTGTGTGTGTAAATGTATATATATATATATATATATATATATACATGAAAAACTACACATTATTAAGTTTCTAAATAATAAAAATCTATTAAACAATAGACATGTGTTAACGGTTTTTTGCCGACATCATCAATTTTCTTGCATTGAGTAATTAGCTAAAAAAACAAACAAACAATAAAATAATTTTTATAATCCATAGCCCTAATAAATAGTTTAAATACCCTACAAAACGATAACCCTTTATGAAGTCGTCAAAAAACAAATGTTACGGCAGTTTTTTTATATACACAAAACCCTTTCAGAAAGAAATAAAAAAAAAAAAAAAATAATCTCCATAGACAAGTAAACCAGACGAGGCGAAATCATCTTCCGTTTTAAATTTAGACACCCCAACCTAACCCTAGACATCTATGAATGTAACTCTATACTGATACAAATTATTAAAACCCAACACCCCTTCCTATTTAAACAATCGCTCTGGCCGTTACCATGGAAATTTTGATTTCAATAATGAATATGCTATTAAAACATGTAAATTTCAGAAATAAGTTATCACCCCCCCCCAGAAAAAAATCGCTTGAAGCTTATTTTAATTTATTTTAATTCAAATAATTATATTGAAGTTTTAGGCTATTGTTTTGAAACATGAGACCTCTTATGTAGCGTGTTGAATCATATTTTTAAATATATATATATATATATATATATATATATATATATATATATATATATATGTATGTATGTATATATTCTGTTTATTAATTTTACATGTGTAAATTTAAATTTATATGCCATCCACGCACATCACAAGAGATTCACGGCAGCACCACTATTAATGCTACAGAAAAAGAAAATCCAAACCATCTTTAATCCACGTGGTAAATCGGAGGTCACAACGGTAGAAACGTTGAGATAACAAAGGCACAAATGAGGACAACACTCCGAATATAAATTGTTGTTTTGTTTTATGGCATGGGTTATTTAATGTCGACAAGATAATTATTTTTCTTTTTCCAAAATGTACTGCTGGTAATTTATGTATTACGAGTAATTTTTTTCAAAAAATGTATTGCTGATTAAAAACTTATTTTTATACTTTCATAGTGTTTTAACCACTTTTGGGGTTCTAACTATTTTCCCATAGCTGGGACCCTCACAGGTGCTATCACCCCGGGACAGGGTGGACCTGGGAAAGCCAGCAATTAAGTTGGTACAACGCTTCTCAAAACCTCCTGATCAAATGTCCTGCTGCTGATCGTCTTACCCAGAACCCGGATGTAGTTCATCGTCATACCCAGGACGCGGATGTAGTTCATCGCCATACCAAGGACGCAGATGTAGTTTATCGTCATACCCAGGACGCGGATGTAGTTTATAGTCTTACTCAGGTCGCGGATGTAGATTATAGTCTTACCCAGGATGCGGATGTAGTTTATAGTCTTACCCAGGACGCGGATGTAGATTATAGTCTTACCCAGGACGCGGATGTAGTTTATAGTCTTACCCAGGACAGGTGGATAAAAGAGTTGTTTTTTGATTTTTGGTTACAAAGTGGTTTTGAATTCAATACCTTGGTTATTTCAATTAAAAATGGCTCTAATTTAACTTGATCTTAGACATATTACATATGTAAATATTTTAATGGCGCAGCATCAATGGACCTGATTAAAAATGCAATAGTCTGAATACGGCCATTGTTTGAGGCAGACCAAGCTGATTTTCCTTGAACAAGACGTGTGTGGGGTTCATTAATTTGAGCTAGAAACAGAGAGACAATTGATGCAACAGAAACACCCCCTGCTTCTCTAATCCAAAGAAAGCCAAAGCCATTTCATCTGCAGGGAAGGTGATGGCTTCAGTATTGAGATGCAAAGGTGCCACAGCATCAATAGAAATTATTATACCAACTTTAGCAAATGGTATCAAGACGAATACCCCAGATAAACTGACGAAAGGGGACTTGTCTCATCATGACAATGCTCCTGCAACAAGTTCTTGGTTTCAATGGCAGCAGTAGGTGACTTTGGCTTTGAACTGGTTGATCAGCCTTCCTTTTAGCCTGATTTGACTATCATCTGTTCTCCAACATTAAAGTACACTTGGCTGGGATCAAGTATTGCCGTGATTATCACATTATATCTACTGTTGTTGATTTTTTTATCAACAGGATTTTTTAGAATATCGTAATTCCCAAAATATAATACGCCTTCATCCATAATACGCACAACAAAAATTGTGCTGAAAGTGTGGGAAAATGCTTCTACTCACGCATAATACGCACCCCTTCTTTGGTAATCAAACCCTATAACTTGCACCTCTTCAATTTCGTTATGGCCAGTGTTTCCTACTTTTACTTTAAAGAAATATAGAATAATATAATCCTAATTTAGTTTTTTGATAATTATTATTTTATTTTACATTTGTAAGTATGGTTACGTACGAATAATTGTATTTGACGTCCTTATGGGGTCTCCATCGCCGAATGTTTGTGTCAAATTGTCGTATGTTTGTGGTGAGTAGTCATTTTGCAACTGAAATCGACGAATGAAACGGCAATTTTTTAAAGATTTTTTGTAGCTGTGCATAATATGCACCCTAATTTTGCTTATTATTATTTAGAAAAATAAGCGTATTATACATGGGGAATTATGGTAATTACATATCAGTTTACCTTGATAAAAAACAATGCATGTATTAATGATTTAAAATTAATGCTCCCAATGCCACACCGTTTCAAAGGCCGTTGATAATTCTAGGGCGATTTTCCTCGTGATGAATGTATTGTCACGTGCCTCTCTGGTCCTGTAATGCATAGTCTTGCATCAGGCAGTCGTTAACCAATTTTGTCAAGATGGGTGATAACTCTTGGCCGATATGCTTAAAAACAGACAGGGATTTACTTCGCTATGGTGGCTTTCTTAGAATCAAGAATTTTAATAAGTCTGCAAGATTGCTGTGCCATAATAGAGATATTAACATTTTTTGCGGAAGTCAGGTTATCATCTAACGTAGATTTAAAAAGAAAATTCATGGCAAATCATGTGAGAGTGCAATAACTTCAGTATCACTATTTACATTATTCGGACTATTGTCCTCATCTTTGTCGCCATATTTATCACAACGTTTCAACCGTTGTACGCTCCGGCCTTCTTCAGGTCGTGGGAATGTCGAACTGAACCCTTTATTTCGCTCACCAAGGTAGACTGTTCTAATTTAACGTGTAATATTAAATGGATGTCAGTTATCAGTTATCTCCTGTTAATTTCCCTCTGAAAGTTCTCCACTGCCTTAACCGAGAATTGAACTCACACTCTGTGGGTCCTGTCACTGGCACTAACCAACGCCTTTATCCACTGTGCCATGTGTCCTTGATGGCTGGTACAGAATCTTTGCGCCTACTGAGAATTTTATTCGATATTTTTCCAGAACTCCCAGAACCAAGTCTGGATCCTCCTTGTTTTGGACTGACGGTGCATAGCCGCTCTTAGCATTTATCTTTGTGGTTATCTACCACATGTGTGAATGTATGTCTTGTTTGAAGTTAAGTTTTTAGGGAAGTCTGGGATATGTTAGCGGTAGTATTTGAAGTATGAATACGGTTGACATAGAAATCCACACAGTATGCAGACTGGAAGGTCTTCATTGTTTTTCTTCTTTTCTTTTCTCAAGTTAAACTGATATGTAACTATTCCAGAAAAAAAACTGTTAATCCTATTGATAAAAAAAGTCAACAACTGCAGATATGATGTCATCATTACGGTAATAATGGTCCCAGCCAAGTGTTTTTCATGTTTGGGAACAACAGGGAGAATCAATGCAGTGGAATCATCGCCCCTCCTCTATTCCAAAGAGGCCAAAATTATTTCATTTGCAGGGAAGGTGATGGCTTCAGTGATGGGATGCAAAAGTGCCACAACATCAATGGAGATTATTATGCCAAGATTGAAGATAACTCTGGACTGATACGCTTAAAAACAATAACAGCACTTTTTTATTCGCAACGGTGGAATTATTAGAGTCAAGGATTTTAAAAATGGAAAATTATAAACAAGGCTAGAACATGTAAAACTTGGGATAACCCATGCCCTTTGTGCCTCCATGAGAAACTGCACATTATTAAGTTTCTAAATAATAATAATCTATTAAACAATAGACATGAGTTAACGGTTTTTTGTCGACATCATCAAATTCATGGTTTGAATAAATAGCTAAAAACAAGCATACAATATAATAACTTTTATAATCCATAGCCCAAATAAATAGTTTAAATACCCTACAAAAAAAAGATAACCCTTTATGAAGTCGTCAAAAAACAAATGTTACGGCAGTTTTTTTTTGTTTGTTTTTTTATATGCACAAATCCCTTTCATAAAGAAATAAAATAAAAAATAAATAAATCTCCATAGACACGTAAACCAGACTAGGCTAAAACATATTCCGTTTCAAATTTAGACACCCCCACCTTACCCTGACTTGACATCTATGAAAGTAACTCTATACTGATACTTATTATTAACACCCAACACACGCCTACCCAATTTAAACAATTCGCCCTAGCTGTTACCATGGAAATTTTGATTTCAATTATTGAAACACGTAAATTTCAGAAATACGTTATTCCAAAAAAAATTTCGCTTGAAGATGGAACAGAGCTTACTTTAACTCAATTTAATTCAAATAATTATACTGTTTTGAAACATGAGACCTCTTCTGTCGCGAGTTGGAATCATATTTTTAAATAAATAATTATATTTATGCTCTACTTTTGTATTGAACACTATTTTTTAAAAATAATAACTAAAATACTAAGGAACTTTGGATTATTTACCTAAACAGTTCTTTCCTATTTTCTATATATTTTCACACACACACACACACACACACACACACACACACACACACACACACACATATATATATATATATATATATATATATATATATTGTAAATAATATTTATCATCTCATTTGGGTGTTTTTTGTGTTTTATTACCTCCCCAACTTGAGAGGATGTGGTATTATGTTGTATGGAGGATTGATTGACGACGGATGAGTTTTTATGGTGAATGAGGAAATTGTAACGAGTAAATGGGTCGTGAATCCGATTAGTTAGGTATAAGATAGATAGTGAAGACCCAGCCCCAACCGATTCCCGCTTTTCGGACTTGTGCCGTAATTGTATTAATTTAAAATAAATCTCAATAATAATAATATTAATAATAGAGATATAATACATTTTGTGGGTCGTTAGAAGAGGGGAGTCAGATTGTCATCTAACGTAGATTTAAAGAGAATGTTCATAGCAAGTCATGAGGGGGTGCAATATCTTCAGGGTCGTTTCTGATAGCTGGCGCTGACGCTTTGTGACAATCGAAAATTATTCGTGATTTTCCAGAACACACGGAACCAAGACAGGATTCGATATCTTTTGGACTGACTAAGCTTAGCTGCTCTTTGCATGTAACTGTGTGATATCTACCACATGTGTCTATGTATGTCTTGTTTAAAATTTACTTTATTTATTAGGGAAGTCTGTGAAATATCAGTGATAGAATATTTGCAGTATGAATAAGGTGGGCAAAGAAATCAACACTTTATGCCAACTGGAAGTTCTAAACTTTAAGCGATGTCTGCGTCAGCATATTTATGGCGTAAAACTGACAGTCTGATTTTATTTATTTATTGTAAATAGCTTAAAGAAACTTGATATACGATGTAACAAATGTGTTTAACTGCGGAAGGAATATTTATAACAGCATGTACATTTCTTGCGCCCAGGTTAATTCTGGTCTCTCCGGAAATATTTCACACCTCTTAGATGTGCAAAATATTTGTACAGTTTTAGCAACACTGTGTCCGTGTGTTTTCAGAAATATCCTTTCTTCAGATATTGCTCTTCTTCACCCTATTTCCCAGATATTTTTTTTACTGGTTCTAACTTTTTCTGTTGTGCGTAAATGTTAAATCTTCCCCCAAAACTCTACTTAGAGATGAGTTCCAATGTCTAGTCGATCGATCCAAGAATAGAGTATTGCAACCCTATCTATGCTAGAGCTGGCGAATCTTTACTTACCAGACTTAACAGAGGTCAATACCGTTTACGCGGCCTTATGGGTGATGATTAATTTTCCACCTTAAATCCCTTTCCCATAGACGAAACGTTGCCATCAAATCGCTAGTCTAATGCTAATTCCGTAGGATACATTCAGACGAAATATATTGCTTACATCCTCCAGGCCAGATATTCACAGCTAGGATTCTACAGGCTATCTACACAGAGTCGAATCACCCGCATTTCTTCCGTATTCCATTAGTTCCTCTAAGACTTCTTCTTCTCGAGAACTACTATATCCCCAAAGGATTCTTTCGCGACCGCAACAATCCTAACACCTTCATGTCTACCGTCAAAGATTATCTATCATGGATATCCTAATAATCTACACGTCTTACCACTTCCGCTTACGGTCACAGAATAAACTAATTTTGTAACCCTTTACCTTGAATGTCTCTCAGGCTTTATTTTCGTCGAAGATGTAGTAGAAATGTTTACGAAAAATACTTGGATTACATACTCTGGTAAAGATTTCCGAAGAACAGTATCAAGTCATTGTTTTGATTTTGTTCAGAATATTTCAAATGCTAACTATACAGAAAGACCTATACCGATGTTTCTTAGATTACACAAAGTCATTTGATAGGATACAACACGAAGATCTACTTGGAATTCTAAACAGCATTAATATACATGGATTAATATGCTAGTAATACGTGACATTCACTGGGAACAAAGAGCCTGTACGCGGTTTCAGTGATCGTCGTCGTCGGCTTTATCTCTTAACCAGGAATTTAATTTCTTCCTTGCTGAGCTTTATGATGATGTTGTTGATAACTAAATTCGTCGATAACGTGCAAGTTCAAGACCAGAAGCATCCAATTTCATCAAAACCTGGTTCCGCCATCCATTCCATTCAAAATCAGAGTAGAAGAAAAGTACCGATGGCGTGAATTTGTTTAAGGTCGACATCAGCTTGCCAGGAAGTGACCCACACACTTGATTTCATGATCTACCCCTGTGGAATATATGGATTGAGACATGCAAAATACAGTTATGAAACTGCAATAGAATGCCACTGATTGTGTTATAATATCGAATGACGCCTTCTGTAGCATATCCGTAATGCGTAGCCCTGTTCATCAACCGTTGAGATCTGCTTTAATCGCATCCGTTTTTTTCCACCGTCGGGGTCTTTGGGATTGGCTCCTGATTTTCATTGAATACAGACAAAATAAATACGTTTTCTCACCGCATTTGTTTCTCCTATAAGTCAAAACGGTCTTAAGAAAAATAGAAGTCATGTCAGGGATTTATTATAAGTTAAAATAATCGTAGCGAAACAAGATAAATGAATGAAATTTTTACTGTCAGATTCAGGAAGAAACTGAAGAACTAGACATGTTATAATAGCATAACCATAAGAAGGATTTAACTTTAAGCCAAAAGACCTTTGGTTAATAGATGATCTATATATTCTTCTTCGTCTTTGTACCGTGCTCAATCAGGGCCTTGGCGAGATTGGGTCTTCAAAATTTCCTGTTCTTTGTATCTTTTAATCATTTGTGTCTTTTTGTTATCTACCATATAACCCTGTTCTGTTATTCATTTACCCTAGAACGCTAGTTAAGTCAGGTGTTGTCTTCCTCTGTTCCGCTTGCGTTGTTGGTATCAAATTTTCTAAACTTTTCTTCCTCTTTATATGCCCCAGAAATTTCAACTATTTCTTTCTAATGTTAAATGTAAGTGTTCTTTTTGTTTCCATTTTCTCCAAATCTTCTTCTTTGCTCACATGTCAAGTTGATGCTAATCTCAGCATCCTTCTGTAGAACCACATTTCCGTTACTTGAAGTCTCTTCTTCATCTGTGAGGAGATTGTCTAGCCTTCATTGGCATATAGGAGGACTGATATTGCTAACCAATTCTGCACTCTTTTCCTTGATTCTAACGATATTTCACTGTTTCTTAATACTTTGCTTAGCTTTTGGAAGGCGTCTTTCGCTATTCCAATGCACCTTCGGATTTTTATGGACACTCTTGTCCTTTGTTATAACAGATATTTAAATGTGATTTGGCATCTCCAATTTAGAATTTGTATGTTGGGCTGTTCCTTTTGCTGATAACTACGCATTTTGTCTTCTTTCAGTTGATGCTTACGCCTTTCTTCTCGATTTCCTTCGCAAACTCGTGTAGAATTTCTTATAGTTTTCTTTCTGTGCCGGTTAGCAAAAGTTTGTCGTCTGCAATAGTTAATCCAATAGTTAATACTAGTAGGACTTCTAATTCTGTTAGTATAACCTTAGTCTATATGTTGAAGAAGTCTAGTGAGAAGATACATCCTTGGCTTACATCCCTTTCTAGTTATTGAAATAATTTTCTTATTCCTTTTGCTGTCTGTATAGTTTACGTAGCAGCTCAAAATATTAAAAAGGTCAAAATTAAGCAAATCCCCTGATTAGTTTAGTAACTGTTAAGGGGTCCACCCCTTTTTATACAAGTGGACTCGCTCAGTGTGTACTTGTACTGCTGCCGGTGAATAACCGGGAGTGATACAATGAGAGACTGAGAGTGTGAGGTAACCACTTTGTAGGAGTCACAGTTGCGAGCACGTAGACTCAGAAGGAAGTCATACTTCGATACTGAATTTTCCAGACTGTATATATATATATATATATATATATTATTATTGCTACTAACCGCATTTCTGGATCTACTAACCGTATTACCAATTGTATTATTGCGTCAATACATTTATTTGCTATATTTCATTCCTGCGTTTGTCATTCATTTTGAGACCGGATTTCATCCCGGAATCCACAACATTAACTGACGACGGAAATCTGAAGGCAAGTAAGTAGACCTAATATCGCTTATAGCTAGCATTCTTCCTTTTCTTTGGACCATGTTCATTCAGGGTGAATGCTTTCCACATTTTCTTTTATTTATAATTTTTCCTCTAAGTATTTTTTTTTAAATATTTACCTAGTATTTTTTTAACTTGTTCTGCCATCCATTCGAACAAGTTCGTTCATGTCGTTATTCGATGTTTTCTCCGTTTCTCTTGAATTCAGTACGTCCTGTGAATGACATGTTCTCTAAGCCTTCTTTCCTCCTTATCTATTCCAGAAATGTCAGCTGGCTGTCTATTTCAAACTGCAAGTACAACTGTTTGTCGTTTCTAATTCCCTTAAGAATACCTCATTATTCATGCTCTATCCTTAGTTTTCATCAATAAAACACATATCTGATGATTTCAATCACTGATACCTTACTCTAACGTTGTGAGTGACCCCGCCTCAAGTCATCTGCAATCAAAGCTAAACATTACAGAAATTATAGACGCGTAAAATAAAGCCTGGATGTTGATGTAGTTAATGACAAACATAAAAGCGTAGAAACAAAAGGAAATTAACTGATACTTAATTTTAGAAAGAAAATAATAAGTTATTACTGACTAGCAAGGAGCCCGGCGTTGCCCGGAGATGTAACAGTAAGAGATAGATCAAGTATCGACCATCATAAAGACTGAAAAATATAATTGACAAAGATTATTGTTTAAGGTTGACCGACACGCATGTCTTAATTAGTTTTTTTTTTTTTTGTTTTGTTTTTTGGGTGTTTTGTTTACGAATTGGTCAAACCAATACTCAAACAAAAACATTGTTTTCAATCGTTATGAGTCTACCACTTGAATAGAATTTTATTATAAACAATTGTCCTACAAATGGAATTTTTAAAGCATTCTGAATGTAAAAATAAAGAAAAAAGTGTGTAAGACAATAAGAAGCACTACCTGCCAAAAAAAAAAGTGAAGTTTTGTTGAAATCGGTTGAAAAATGTAGGAAATCCGATCCCATATATAAACAAACACACACACACACACACACACACACACACACACACACACACACACAAAGAAACAAACAAACAACCTGGGTTTTATAATAAGTAAAATTTGATATGAGCTGTTCCCCTTTCATTCCCGCGATGCCTCTTAATCGTGTTTTCAAATTGATTTCGTGCAAAAACAATTGTGTTTTCCCATTTTTGGTGCTGTCAAAACCACCGCAAGGAAATTTTACGTAGTCCTGTGAAGTTTTGTTGAAATCGGTTGAAAAATGTAGGAAATCCGATCCAATATATAAACGTACACACCTGGGTTTTATAATAAGTATGATTACGGGATATATTTTCCCCTGTAAGACTGATCGATATGCTTGGGGTTTTTTTACGGTTTATCAACCTTTTGCTGGTTATTTAAAGTGAGAAAATATTTTTAGATGGTAAGATTTTTGGAGAAATAATAATGATTTACTGATGCAAGTTCTACTCGTTAACCCATAGCTGGAGTGAAATATGAGCATTCAATTCATTCGCAAGTTTGTTTGCTCATAAGTGAATGTAACAAGGTCGTAATGCCGTTCGTTATATTCAGTTATGCGTAAGTACCCAATGGGAAGATATGAAACTATAAATTCTTAACATCCCCAGATATGGGTTAAATAGCAAGACAGATTGGCTCCTATGTCCTTTGCTCTCAAACAGATTACAGCAGAAAAAAGGCAAACTTCTGCGAAGAAATCTTCTGCCTAGTCAGTTATGAGTGGATACAGACATGAGTCTAGTAATTAACGAAAACTTTAGGAGGGGGATAGTTTGATTCAGATCATTCCCAAAGTTATTTGCGCGTAACTGAATGTAATGAGTTCGATTTTCTGTCGGGTTCGTTATATTAAATTACGTGCAAATAGCCTTGAAAAAAGGTATGAATCAATCTCTTCCGTGATGGCTTAAATTACAGGACAGATTGGGTCCTATAGTCTTGGGTGGCAACCAGTCTAAAGTAGAAAGAAACGGCAACCTACTGCGGGGATATCTACTGCGTAGTCAGTCAGAAATCGAAAGACACATGATCGTCTAATCGTGTACCACGTATGGCACTTAACTAACTGAAGTGAATGTAATTAATCCTATTGGACTGTGAACCCGAGTATCTTATTTCCAAACACTTGCTGTTATCAATTAAACCACCAGCCCATCCAAACTTACAGGACTTGATATTCCCTAAGCGTTCACCCATCTATCTATTGACCAGGCTCGAAGTTGCTTAGCTTTGATGATCGTACGAGAAGCGGTGTTTCGATGTAATATAGTCGTAAGTCTAATCTCGTGTATGAGAGTGAATGCTGGATAATTTCCCGACAGAAAGAGAAGCGACTCAGATGTGACTCTACGGGGAACACATTGGGCAGAACGTACGAATAACGAGCGAGCCTTAAGAGAATAACAACTAAAAAGAAGCTATTACTTACAATCAAAAAGAGATTGAAGATTTCTAGGAAACAGAGTGAGGAAAGAGAGGCTTGAGAAGTTAACACTCACAGGGTGGGCCGAAGGCAAGTACGGCCGGAATAAAGTGAAATTAAAACAAAAGGGACGAGTTTTAGTGAATGGGTGACATATCAAGAAGAAGTAGGAAGGGTAAAGTGTCAAAAGTTACTAAGATAGAGTATTGTGGAGAGCCACAGTCATCCACGTCCTTAATGGACATGACATATTAAAGAATTAGAAAATACTACAGATTAATCTGTTCAGAATTTAGTCGAATTTAAACAAAATAATAACAAATCATACAGATCAAAATAATTAAGAAAAATTTCAAAGAGAAAACTTACATATTAATTTTTCAGTTATCTTATAATCTCTCTTATCTTAAATTTCTTAGAAATAAGTTTATAACTGGAAAATTCAAATGTAAGCATTTTCTTTGAAATATTTTTTAATAATAATAATAATATATATATATATATATACATTTTTTAAAACATTTATATATATATATATATATATATTTGTCTGTCTGTCTATTTGTTGAGTAGGGCGTTCTGAGAATAAAATTCACTGGAGATACTATTGCGTGTCACTCAAAAGTTCTTCGAGAAACATGACTATATTTACCTGATTCCAGCATTAACACTCATGTAGTTGGATAAATGACAAAATACGAAATTCGGGTTTTCAGGCTTCCCTTTCAAAGTTGGAAAAATTATCCTGTCACAATTTCTCCGCAACCCTTGCAAATGATACACTGGCAAAGAAAACAAAAGCTATATCGAATTGTTATGTTACAAGTACGTCCCCCTTCTCTCTCTACCTTTTGTCTTGAATACTTATCTACGAATCGATTTAAAATTTGCTTGTACAATATCGATTTTCCAGGTCGGGGCCCTTTGTTTATGGCCTGTAGTCAGGACACGTAACAAAGTTAGAATGACTTGACGGAGATATTTCAGGTTATCCACGAGACGCCAATCTCGGCAACATTGTTATCTGCCATTCTAGATGCGTTTTATGACGCGGGATGAGAGAGGGCAGAAGGGAACACCGAACGAATAGTAAACTTCACGCACGGTGGGCTTTTGTTTCACACTGGGGATTTAACGCCATTAACTCCGTGTTCAACGCCTCTAATATATACAAAAGTTATATATCTATCTTTAACTCTTTTTATCTATATCTTTGCATATTAATCTGGACAGCGCTCTCCTTATTGATCTCAGTGTAGATGTTTCTTTATTTAGAAATATCTTGATATTTATTAAACCTTAGCCGAGTAGCACCGGGGCTATGGGAGCGAATCCATGTTAAGAATATTGGGTCCTACTTGTCCATCAAATAGGAGGGGAATTTAGCATAAATCCCTGAGTTTAACTGAATACCAAGGAAAATATTATATATATATATATATATATATATATATATATATATATATATATATATATATATATATATATATTCGTTCTCTGCTCTCTCTATCTGAGTTGGTTTCTTAGATCTCTTCCCTATCTATATATTTGTTTATGTTCCTTATCTATCTATCTATCTATCTATCTATCTATCTATCTATCTATCTATCTATCTATCTATCTAAGACTCTGCATGCCTTTCTATGTAGATCATATCATATCTATCAATCTATCTAAGCCTCTCCATGCCCTTTTATGTAGATCATATCACATCTATCTATCTATCTATCTATCTATATATCTATCTATCTATCTATCTATCTATCTATCATATATATATATATATATATATATATATATATATATATATAAATTAATTGATTTATATATATATATATATATATATATATAAAATCTCTTCATATCTAATTAGGTTCCTACAGTATCTCTATGCATGTTCATATATATATATATATATATATATATATATGTGTGTGTGTGTGTGTGTGTGTGTGTGTGTGTGTGTGTGTGTGTGTGTGTGTGTGTGTGCGTGTGTGTGTGTCTGTCTGCTTTGTCTGCCTTTGTTTTACATCTGTAATCTCTGTATGGTTAAGCTCATGTTAATATCATTCTTTGTCTTATGAGGAAACATTCGGCATTCTTAATTTAAATCCTACGCAGTGTTTCGACTATATCCACGCATCGGAACAAGTTCTGGTGTTAACACGAAGAAGAACTAAAGTTGGAGTCCGTAACGCAATTCAGCAACATCCTGGCAACAGCGGTGGAACGTTGTGCATTGTCATTTGCAATTCTATTGGATGATTTCAGCTACGTGGAAAGAAAGGAACTTCTGGATAGCCAAAAACCTTTCCCCCATAGCTACCTCCGCACGCTTTTCGCACTGGAAACCACATTCAGACACAAATGAGGCTGACAAGTCAAAAAGGTTTATCCAGTACAAATCAATGTTTAAAAAAAAACATTTAAAAACGAGTAGCTGAATTTATAAACATTCCGTGGAATGAGAGTTAAAAGAAATGTTGCCAAATATTGAGTGACGCCTGAACTCAGGTACAACATACAATTTTAAAAATAGGCGATTTGAAGCAAACCAAAAACCAGATCACGTGTTCTCTAATAATACGAAGACAACTTATTTTCAATTATAATTCAACAAAAGAGGAAATAATTTGGAATATTTTGTACTAACGACAATCCTTCTGCGATTTTTTCCGTTCAAGAAATGAACGCTTCCGCTACGTTGCCTTGAGGTTATATCCAAACACAGAAAAGGCTACCGAAGTAAATCCAGACAGAAAACTCGGATTAAAGCTCCGAAAGTCCCAAAGGTAATTCCCTGTATCCAAGAGTGAGGGAGGGTATATAGTTTGGGAAGCTTAAGACTATATTTCTTCATATATATATATTTGGTTTGGTGAGGTTAGTATGATGTTTGAAAGACCCGAAACTGTCCAATGATCCTTTTCTAGAACATCACTGACGACGCCCTCTAGCGCTAAAGGAGTGTATATTCAAAGAAGTATATATATATATATATATATATATATATATATATATATATATTAGCTAAATAGTTAACTATTTGGCCATGGCTGAGACTCTAACAGGTGCTACCACCTCAGCTCAAGGTGAACCTGGAAACACCAGAAATTAAGAGGTGGATCATTCTGATCAAGAGCTTTGCTGTCAGATGTAATTTATCGTCATCCCAGGACGCGGGTGCAGTTTATCGTCTTACCCAAGACGCGGATGCAGTTTATCGTCTTACCCAGGGCGCCAGCAAGTGGTGTAACCGATTAGAGTTCATAGCACAGCTCTGTTGTAGTTAATATTGATGACATTCAAGAATTAATCCCTCTTTAATCTACACATCCCAGCTATGAGTTAACTATCAGAGCAGCCAAGTTCTTCAGCTTCGGATGGCAGTCCCCCAAAGAGAAAAGGAAGTCATAATTGAAACCAGTTAGGTGTAAGGATGCCGATTGCGAAGTGTCAACCATTCAGCTATCAGCCATTAATTTTTATCCATCACCTCGTGGGAAAATAACACGGGCCTACTATGCTCTGCTTTAAATGTGTCTGTCACAAACCATGAAAATAGGACCCCAAATGGAGTGAAGCCTGAGAACACAAGCATCTTTACTAAAATGCAGATGACCCAAGCCTGGTAGCTGCTCTCTTCTCTGACCGAGCTTGCACAGCTCAATTGAGAGGAGGACAGCTTTTAATTGGTCCCACACCAAGCAAGTAACGTCTCATCCTCACAGAGCAGAGCCATACTCCAGCTATGATGAACGGTTATTATCTCAATGAGTCTCCTTCCTGGGAACGTCGATTGGAACTCAGGTGAATCTTGCATATACGATCCATGGCGATATACGCTACAGAAAGGCTCAGTTCCTTGTAACGCTCTGAGAAGAACCTGATTCCTTCTGCCATGTTCTATCTTTTCAAGAGCCAGACCAGATCATAATTGGAGTATTGCTACTGTAGTTGGGCTGGAGCTACACGATTCCCACTTTCCAGCCTTCTAGAGTGCTATACTTCTGGCCTTGTGCCACATCTAAGCTAAGCTTACTATATCGCTTGTGAAATGGCTGTCTTATTCTATCGTTCCAGAAAATAACAAACTTCGTCTTTTTCTTTCCAAGAGTCAGATTAGGCCAAAATATTGATCATTGCTACCGTAGCTGGAGTAGAGATACCCAATCTTCATTGTTCTAGTCTTCAGTGTGTTGCAAACTGTTTACGTGGACTCGTCAAGCATTTATCATATTCTTCCATTCAAATAATTTCCCTCGGACGAAATATCCGTAAATATGTCGTACTCTAAACGCATCTTTCACGGCAGAAATTCCGACGAACTACATTACTTATATCCACCAGTTCAGGCCTTCACAGCTGGGACGCGCCATGCAATGTACACACAGTCGAATCATGCCCATTCTCATTTTATTCTGATAGCAGGCAGGAAGTTTTACTCATCACCTTTTTGAGAACTGTTTCGTTATGGAACAAACTCCTCACTAAGAAGTCTTACGAGTTGTTCTGTGCGTGCGTTGGCCTTGTTGCATATGTATTATATAGTGTCATATATATATATATATATATATATATATATATATATATATATATATATAGAGAGAGAGAGAGAGAGAGAGAGAGAGAGAGAATGCTTATGGTGGTGCTGAGGCTTCACACTTATGCACCCACCCACACGAGTATACACACTTACACACATCATACACACGCAATTCCTAAGAACCAAATAATACACATACACTTAACAGAGACACGTGCTCTTTCCAGGAACCAATAAAACTGTCAAAATGACCAAGAGAATTTACAACATTATGAATCCATCCAGCTCTTATCTCAAATAACAACTTAAAAGATACTGTTTGACCAACACAAAGACTGACCAAAATTCACGTTGAAAAAATAAAAAGTAAAAACAAAAAACAAATGTAAAATACAGACAAAAGTTTATTTTCTCCATCAAGTCATTCATTTCTGTAGTTATTTTTCTTTTGATGATGGCCATGTGGGCCGGAACTAGTCGAATGTAAATGAAATAATAATAAAAACGAAGAAATATTAATATACAACCCAGTGTGTCTGAAGATTTTAATTTTTTAATAATTTTAATTTTTAATATTTTTTATTAATCTTTTAATTTTTTTTATATTTTTATTGTTCAATATATATATATATATATATATATATATATATATATATATATATATATATGACACTAAAAACTAATTTATCTAATTTAATCATATGTAACGACTCTTATCCACCAACCAACGTGTTCCAGAAAACCAACATTGTTCATAAATTTAAATGTCTTCCGAGAGATTACATCTTCAAAGGAAAAAAATAATAATTATGTTGACCACACTATGACCACGTTATCTCGGCGGCTGAGGTTTTATTTGAATGAATCGTCCAACATTTTAATTATTTACAAAAGAAGTTTTAACTTTCAGATGAAAACAGCATTTTTGTCTTTGAAAATAAAGAACACTACAATATTTGCCTTGAAATAAACAACATCCTGATGGTAACATTGGGCTATATCGAAAGTACTCGGAATAAAATAATATGTATCATCAGGAAAATTGTCTCTCTTATTTTTAAATAGTGACCCCAAAAAATTGTCCGTGAATATGAAAAGATTCAATGGAAAATAAGTAGACAAAACTTGTCTAAATTATTCAATGTGACATGTCTTTCTTTCAACCGTGAGCCTATGGCTTAGGGGGAAAATATCCAACTTATGCCAAATCAGTTGAGTTTCGGCTTGAAGCTATCGGATGTCTAGCCACACTGACGAGCTGCGAAATAGTCTGTCTGTGGATGACAATATATATATATATATATATATATATATATATATATATATATATATATGCAGCAAGGTCGGGTTATCATTGTTGTTTCGTCCATGTGTTTTTGATATATTGAAATTGTCATCTTTGATAATGGCTTATGTAAGGCGAAAGCTTAGATTGGATTTAAACATGATATGTATCAATATGGTGTTTTCCTTTGGACTTTTAATGATAATTTGATTAATCTTATCAGACAATATGAAAGGAACTTACTTAAAATAAATAGATAAAACTTGTCTATATTATTTAATAAAGCATGCATTAATGAAAAATTGCTGCCTAAATATACACAATATATATGTGTGTGTGTGTGTGTGTGATTGTGTGTGTGTGTGTGCGCGCGCGCGCGTATAATCTTGTTTGTGGGTCAGAAGGACATCAGCAGCCCAACACAGAATTATAAAAATTGCAAACAAATCTTATACAGAATACAATGCAATAAGCATATACAAAAACCATAAAATGCTTTATTATTCGTTTCATAGAAATGATTTTAACAATATTCGTATGGAGAGATAATACAACAAAAAAAAATGCTGTATTTATCTGTTGGTAGAAATATGTTCTATCAGATAATTCTCCTTGGCGTCTTCCACTTTTAGTCGTTGAGATTTATTTTTATTGATTTTTTTTATTCGGCGGCAAAAACCTTGTTCTGGTGTATCGTGGGAGTATTCTATATTTATTTAACTATATTTTTCAATCTAATTTTCCTTCCTTAATTACCATTCTTGTCTGTCTTTTCAAGTATTTTTATTTCTTAACTTTTATTTTTCTTCTATTAATTATTTTAGTTCCAGATTACTACATAGTCGAATAATAAGGGTTATGGCTTATTTAGTAATTTATTGTTTGCTATCACTACAGATGCGTCCCTGAGTGCTTATTTTAAGCACCATTCAATCATATCCTCATAATATATAGCTCTTACTCCCTACTTGTACGTCCATGCAACATTGATTCAGTAAGCGTGTACCTTAAGTGGCTCATGGGCCTTGTATGGGTGAACTATAGGATGAAAAATGCTGCTTTCTAAATAGCAGTAAGCTTCTTATAGATATTTAATCATGCGCAAATGTGGCCAACCAGTCGGGACTGAACGTGGTATAAAGAAAATTTAATTTTCTTGTTTTAGTTTCTGTCAGACGAGAAATAATAAGTATGAGAACTTTTAAAACAATCAACTTGAATACTTCTCCAGAGAGACATGTTGGTTTCAGACATTTCTTCGTGTGAAAAAAAAAAAGATCCTTTGGGGCAAATAATTCAATTTAAACAACTGTTATATTTCTTTTATTATGTTTCGTCTCCCTAAAATGATGATTAAGGTTTTTTTCAATAGCTTTCCTAAGAATTTAATTTTTCTGAAATGCTAAAAGGGAAGAAATAAATTGACGTTTATATAATATTAAATTATTAATTTGCTTGAAAACTCAGCCGGTATGCTGTCTGTTATACTTACCTATACTAATAACGGAACGGTTAATAGATTTTACTGAGCTGACGAATTTAAGTGGAGAAACGACATAGCTGTTTGAGTGATTTACGAACGAACGTTAAGTTTGCGAAATAGGCGTTGTTGTGGCTTTCGGATATCTGTAGTTGAATGAGAAAAAAAAACCCAAAAAATTCAGAAAAAGAGAAAAAAAGTTAAATCGATATACACCCTTGTGCAAATTAATTGAAACAAAACGAATAATTCCGTTATTATTGATTTTTTTTCGTATTTTTCCACTGAAGCATGACCCAGATACTTCAGAATTAAAATCACTTATCGAGTTAATTATACGGCTATAAACATATCTTACGATAGTTTACTGGAATCCTCTCTAGTATGTTTTTTCAGACAGAAAATATAAATATAATCAGATGTAAGTATTATTTGAAAAAGATGAGATATAAAGTTTTCATTAATTCTAGATTTTCTTAAAATCGCTATTCACAGAGATGCCTTTTCCACGCTCACACCTAAGTATCTCCTACACTATTTCTCTCTTTCTCATTCTGTATATATATATATATATATATATATATATATATATATATATACGCTAGTTCAAATTAATTTAAACAAAATTAATAATTCCATTATTATTTAATTTTTATCGTTTCCAATGATGTTAGTAATTCGTGTGTTCATTCCACGAAGTCGTACATTGCAGATTAACCACAGATTTACGATTGGATTTAAATCAGGAGAGTTTTCGGGCCAGTCGATAGTTCTTTGATTTGGTCACTGGTAAGGCTTGCCAAAGTGTTCGTGCAGCGTTACTATTTTCGTCCGTTGCAGACAATGGCCGTTGGACAACTAATCGACAGTCGAGACAATAGTGTCTGGGCGTAATGAAAATCTGATGCAATCACAAATCACGCAATATTTTTCAATGCCAAACGAATTTCATCATACACCCCGAAAATATATTCATATTACTGCATACCACTGCAAATGACCTAATCTGAGGAAAATTACAAATCGGTTTCCAACTTGTCACTCCAGTGACGTTATTTTTTTAGTGGATACACGAGTTTGAATAGACGCCTATATTCTTTAACTATCGATGAAACCAGAAAGGGAGATGGTTGTTTGAACGCTGCGAAAAAATTATCGTTGTGTTTTCCTGAGTGTGTTCAACACTAGCGACGGTTTTTTTTAGGAAAGTAAGTGGGGTAACTCAACAATACTCCGCTAAAAAGAATTTTCTTCTGCCTATATGTCCATAAAGTTTGTGTACAGCTGTTTTGACCCTCTTAAGCTGAAAAGAAAAAAAAAGTCGAACAGTATGGGTCCGATGTGTGTTTAAACATGTCGACGAAAATTCACGGGTTTAAAGTGTGCTGTCATCACGGTGATGTATTATGTAGCACGCTCTGGAAGGTACGTCTGGAAGATACGTCTCTAGTGTAGAAAGAGTGTTTAGCGGTGGTATTAAAATTTTATTATCCAATGCTCCACTTTGAATTGATTTTGTTAGGAATGCCGTGTTTGTTTTGATGTGCGTGGATAATGTTGGTGAAGGGAACGCGTCTCTTTTATACATGAGACTAAATCAGAAATCTAGAGAAAAAACTGAAACAAGTGGATTTACATAGAATGTCAACCGGTATTTATAGGCTTAAGGAGCGTCCCCCAGCGAGAGTCTTTACTAGGTAAGTAAATAGGGTAACACTACAATTATAAGGTTCTTCATTTTTGTAATTTATTACACTTTTCTTTAACTTCGCCATTTACGATACCGTTCTTCATTATTACTATTTATTATACTTTCCGGCGTACCTTACATAATCCTCTAATTTTAATAGCGGAAAAGTAATAATGAAAGAACGGAAACCCTTGTGTGGCCGGGTATCATATTTTGTCTATATATAAATGTTTGAGATTTGAAGGGCCAGTAAGATATGCATTGTGATTTTGCGACTTTTGGGGATACTTCATATATATACTCGACTCTCACGTCGAATTCGACGTATAAGGGTCAAGCAGATCAGTTCCCAGGAAACCGACAGCTCGACAACAGCACATGAGATTATAGGGGTGAAGGTTTCGTGCAGGACCATCCACACTTTTTGAAGGGCCGAATACAGAGACCTGGTGCACTACGTGCCACAAGGTCCCCAAACGACCCTCCGCACGTTTTGAATTCAGTGTTGTCCTTCTCCTAGACCAGTTGCCATCAAAGGCTATAGAACCCAGTCTGTATTTCTAATTACCCATGGCTTGAGGGAGAAAAAGAGGATTCACACCTTTCTTTATAGCACTAAGTGAATGTAATGGATTCGACTGGAATTCGAACTCGACTCTCCGATTCCTCAATCCAAGACGATATCCATATACATATATATATATATATATATATATATATCTTTTGTGTTTTTGCTCAATCATAACTGAAAACCAGACGTCCTTTTTATTAGTGGAGCAGGAAATGTTTTCAAATCTGTTCACTCACCGTCTAGACGTTGTTCACGACAATAGTTTGTTTTCCTGTTTTGTTTAAATCTTGTATACATTATTTAAAAATCGCCACATTTATAAGCCGATTTCTCACTCCCTCTCATTCTCTACACACACACACACACACACATATATATATCCACTATATATATATAGTGCACGGTGGAGCAGTGGATAGCGGCTTGGATTGAGGAATCGCAGAGCCGAGTTCGAATTCCAGTCGAATCCACTGCATTCACTTACGTGCTAATACTCTTGGGAAAGGTATGTATCCTCTTCATCTGCCTCCAGCTATGGGTAAAATAGCAGGACAGACTGGGTTCTATAGCCTTGGATGGCAACTGGTCTAGGAGAAGGACAACTCTGAATTCAAAACTTGCGGAGGGTCGTTTGGGAATCTTGTGGCATGCATTCGGTGCACCAGGTATCTGTATTCGTCCCACAAAAAGTGTGGCTGGTCCTGCACAAGGCCTTCACCACTATAAACAAATCTCATGTGCCGGTGTCGGGATGTCGGTTTCCTGGGGAAAGTGAGAGTCGATTATATATATATATGTGTGTGTGTGTGTGTGTACGTATGCGTGTGTACGCACGTACGTGTCTCTTTGTGCGTGTGTCTATTAGGGTGCCGAGATTTGCGTTGTTTTCCATAAACAAAACAGGATGTCTGGTTTTCAGCTATGATTTAGCTCATTTTTCGCTCTCTGGTGCTTTCCGGGGTTCTATCATAGTCAGAACATCAAGTTTTCGCCAGTTGTCGTGAGATCATGTGGACAATGGCGTTTTCGTGTCGTTGCTACATGTTCTTCATCTTCCATAATATTCTTCTGCCTTGACTCCTTTCAAAAAAATGTATTCGTTCAAGCAAGTTGTTTTAATTTTAACGGACAGGCTCTTTGTAATGTTATGCTTTTCATTGTATGCATTGTATGCATCTTGAACGTTACAGTCATTTTCAAGAACCAAGTGTGGTTTTGTACGAAAGGCTAACCTTATTAATTCTATCCTGATATTTTTCAAACTGTACAATCCAAACTGAATCTAGGCACATGTGCATCTACGAAAGGAGGCCATGTGTAAATCTGTATCACAGAGCTTGACATAACTGCGACCGAGCTTATAAATATGTATATAATAATTTATATATATATATATATATATATATATATATATATATATATATGTATGTATGTATGTATGTATGTATATGCATATCAAATATTCACATTTTTAAGTACTTCCTCCCATAGTGAAAATATTTTATGCTGTTGATTCATTTTTATAATTATAGCTCCGGGTATTTAAATATATTTATATGCAGTATATATATATATATATATATATATATATATATATATATATATATATATATATATAAAGAAATATAGTCTTAAGGTGTGCTATATTTATGGGATAAAGTGCTCGATATCAGAGATAGAGCGTGTGTAAATATAAAGTGAACATAGAAGTCAACACTTAGTCTGTTTCATGCTATATGCAATCGTCAGGCCTTTCATATAGCATGAAACAGACTGCCACCTCTAAGTGTTGACTTATGTTCACTTTTATATATATATATATATATATATATATATATATATATATATATATAAATCAAGAAAATAGGAAAACTTTAAAGATCCATTTCGGTTATAATTTCTTTCGTGAATATTTCTACATATTCATCTCTTCAGATCGAAAGTTCTTAACAAACGGAGACAATTTCTCCAGACCTGTATACTATATTAAGAGGAGTAAGTGAAAGCGAGAGAGAAGAAAAGAAAGAGAGAGAGGAAGAAAGAAATATAACAGATTATAAAGTTCTTTTAAAAACGAGATAGAGAGAGGTAATAGAGAAAGGGGGTTGTAAAGGAAATTTCGAAAAGTTCGAATTCCAGTCGAATAAATTACATTCACTTACGTGCTAATACCCTTGGAAAAGGTGTGAATCCTCTTCTTCTCCTTCCAGCTATGGGTAAATAGCAGGACAGACTGGGTACTATAGCCTTGGATGGCAACTGGTCTAGGAGAAGGAAAACTCTGTATTCAAAACCCCTGAAGGGTCGTTTGGGGACATTGCGGCACGTAGTGCACCAGGTGTCTGTATTCGGCTCTTCAAAAAGTCTCACTGTATGTCAGTTATTTAACCATTTCGCTCCAAGATATATATATATATATATATATATATATATATATATATATATATATATATATATATATAAACCTGTTTTGTCTTTCATTGAAGACGCTGAGATTTTTCTTGAACATTTCGAGATTTCAGGTAGTGGATGATTAGATAAATGCCCAGATATCTCTTGCCTTTCTTGATAGATTTCAAAAGCATCAACATGCTACGAACTACATTCCTTGCTTCCACCAATTCTGATCTTTGCAGCTGGGATTGCCATACCACGTACACATAGTTGAATCAGTGTCATTAAACTTCGTATTTCACTGTAACGGCCTCTTCCCAAGATTTGTCGCTTGGTACGTCAGACTCATGATAGAATGTTTTCCAATCACTTCAATCTTATCCTCTTCAAGTTTTCCGTTAGCTATTAACTTTCCTGTATAACCTCATGAACTGCACTTGCTGCTTTTCCTTACTTTCATACAGCGCCAAAAAACCTTCTACCTCAAGATGTATTTGGTGAACATGAGTAAAAAGTATAATTAGTATATATATATATATATATATATATATATATATATATATATATATATATATATGATGGATGATAGAGTCTTCCGTCGTTTTCGACGTATGAGTGTCTTTCAGTTAATTTTTTCATATATATTTTAAGATATTAAACAAAAACCTGTTAAAAAATTTTAAATGGAATTTTTTTAAAAACGCTAGAACGTGTAAATCTCTAAATGAACCCTGTTTTTTTATTTTCTGATAAAAGCTGATTATTAAAACAAGGAAGTGAATTGACTGTAAATTGTAGGCATATTCTACTGTCTACTTTACAATATGTTTAAACTTTGAATTTGATAATACTTTTTTATAGTAATAATCATTAGATGAACTGCGGTGCACCTCATATGGCTTACTGTTCTCTTTGTAAGATTCATTTAGATTTAGTATAGCTCTGTATTGATGTTTAGTTCGCGTTATTATCATCTTATATGGATGCACCGGTGTTTAGTTAGTATTATTAACACCTTACATTGATTAGTTACTATTAATACCCTCTTATGTTGACTTCGTAGTTTTGCATTTATGATCTATTTTTTTTCCGAACTGTTATTTATCAGTTTCTTTTGTTTCTCTAATACACAATTTTATATACGTAGCTGACTGAGCAAATAATTAGTTAACGTTATGTTAAATTATCTCCCTACCTATTTCGCTTTTACTTCTTAGGAAAGTTGAACGCCTGACTTCTATACATCTTACGAAATAATATAACCATATGTATTTTTCCATAATGAAATTGTTTAGGATTTATATGCAGACAACTTCCTGTCATGACCTATTGAGGGGAGAGTTTGAATTTAGCGTAGGTCACATTCGATTGGTTAATCGCGGTAAGATCCACAAGCCTATGTTTAATACTGTTTTCTTTTTCTCGAGAAAAAAAGAGGACGCATTCGGCTTTTGAAATTAAAATAATCGTTCCATCGCCAGTAGTTTACCATCACCTGACTCATTTGTTGTATTGAAACATAACTGCATTTTTTTAGCGATTTTTGACGTGTTTTTGTTTTAATATCCTAAATTATTTAGCTATATTCTGTATTGACCCCTCTTTTAAATTAAACGTTACGAACACAGAAATTATACTCCATTTGTTCTCATTTCACACACACACACACACACACACACACACACACACACATATATATATATATATATATATATATATATATATATATATATATATATATATATATGGGGGGTGTTTGTGTCTGAGTGTGTGTGAGTTGTGTGTGTGTGTGAGTGTGTGTGTCTAGGGTGCAATAGGAAATTTTTTGCCCTTTTGTGGTAGTTTAATTTGGTACATGAGCGTTGTTTTTTTGGTTTTTTTTTTTAGTCGACTGAATAGGTGGACCACCCTCTGTGAGAAAATGATCACGATAAAAAAAAAAAACTCATTCTGATCGTTCTGATAAGACAAGAAATCTCGAATTTGTTGGTGAAAGCCTCAGACTGAATTCGGACGCCTACATCAAGTAACTTGAAGAGGTAGTGATGACCTTGGTCAAAACGGTGACAGGTGGAATGTCTTGCAACAGGAATCTGCGCCATGCCCCGCCATCAGAAGTCATGGATGTTAGACAATTTCTGCGACCACTCACCCCTTACATTTGGACACATCACTCCTCAGATTGCAATCCTCTTGATAATTATATGTGGGATAGAATTTAGCGAGAGACCAACAAAACTCTTTGTAACACCAAAAAGTGAACTGAAGGCAAGCAGTCACCAACTTAAACAAGGAAACCGTCTAGAGGAGATGCAGGAGAATCCGAAGTCGTTTGGGGACCTTGGTTAAACCAGTGGCGATTTTATTAAATAAATTTACTCTTTCCTATTTCAAGATATTTTTGTGTGTTTTTGTATCTGAGATGTCAGTCTTATTTTCATTTTTGCGTAATTTAGACGAGGATTTATCTATAACTCTCGGTATATATATCCAGTGATGTGCAAAAATATGTAAACCCCTAAGATAATTTTTTAAAATAATTGTCTCCTTTTTTACAGATAATCAACAAATCTTGTTTAAACTACATATTCATTAAGAAGAACCTTTCTTAAATGGATTACAAGCACTTTCGCTGATTATTATTAAGTTGGAATAAAGATAAAAATTAAGATGTGTAAAAGTAAGTGAATCCTTACATTTACTCAATGTATTTTTGTATTACATGTTTGTCAGTGGAAATAATTTTTTGTGCACATGTAAAAATCAAAATGACATGTGTCATTTTTTGTAAGCTGTGTATACTGTAGTCATGCAATAAAGCTCTGTGTACGCAAAGTGTGCAGTTAGAGACTAAAATTTAAACAATATATAAGCTAAGATCAAAAGAACTTTCTGAATCTTTACAAAATCACATAGTTGAAACCTAAAATGATAGAAAAAGCTACAAAACGATTTGGAAAGCACTTCTGCCCCATGCAACAAATTATTTAAAGAAGGGAGGCCCTTGTTATGACGGCATCACAATGTAGAATTGGCTGTCCGTGAAAAATAAAAGAGCAAGTAGACTAAGGTAGACTATCTACTTTTTCAATCCCAATTAAATACTTTGCGGTCAACCACTGCCCACTGGCCAATGTCGGAATTAACGTCCATACATCTACAGTGCGAATCTAAACAATGCCGATCTTCATCGCAGAATGCCTAGTAAAATCCACTACTTATGAAATAGCACAAGTATACTTATATTAAGCATTGTGGTGAATGCATTATGATTTGCGGGTGCTTTGTTGCAGCTGGAACAGGCAAAATAGTGCGCAATGACAGCACAATAGACTCTGCAAGATACCAATCAATTTCGAACGAAAGTGTCTTGTTTTGATTTTAAAATTTGGGTTTAGGTCGGGGCTGTAACTTCCCGGAAGACAATGATCTGAAGCATCCACAAAAGAACGTCTTCGTAAAAAAGAAGTCTTAAGTCTTAAAAGGGCCTAGTCAAATTTCCGATCTAAACCCAATTAAAAATCAGTTATTCCATCGAAAGAATGCTGTACATGCAATTCACCTAAGTAAAATGAAGCAATTGTTAGAAGAATAATGGTCCAAAATCGGCTCTCACTCAAAATTCTTCCGTTGAAATTTATAGATAGGTTTAGGTCAGGGCTGGAACTTCCTGCAAGACAATGATCTGAAGCATCAAAGCAAATCCACTAAAGAATGGGTTCATAAAAAGTAAAGCTAACGTTTTAAAACAAGCTAGTCAAAGTCGTGATCAAAACCCATTTGAAAATCTGTGATTCCATCGAAAAAATGCAGTGCATGCAAGTGACCTAATTAATATCAAGCAATTGTTAGAAGAATAATGGTAAAAAATCGGCACTCACTCACAATTCTTCCAGCGAAACCATATTTATGGAAGGTAAGAATGACTATGAAACATCCCAAAAACATAGTGGATCCTCGGTAACACATATACACCACACAGCACAAAAAAGCCAATTGAAAGGGAAATACCATATAGTTTAGCCCACGGTACAACGAAAAAGTAAAAACAAAAGTAGAAAAGTATACATCAAACTCATACACAAATAATTCCCCTCATCATTCACTTTCCACAAGGTATTCAACAAAACATAGTAAAAATCAGCTATAACATGACACAAAATAATACAAAGCAGAACAGGAAAACATTCAACAAACTACCTGAAGAAATTAAATCACGTGTAACTGTAGAATAAAAACAGATGTCTCTTAAACAGCAACTGCTTACAGAACAATGTAATATACTAAGCCACTGTAAAATCAACATATACATAAAAGTAACTGATGGGCACTGGTAACAACGCACGCAAAACATCCTTTACTAATAATAAATACACGAACAGCACAATCCTTTCTAAAAATATCTGGGAGATTATAAAAAAAAATCACACCAAAAATATCATAGAAAATAAGGAAAAGAGCATCAGCTTACAAAACTCAACTCCAAAACTGTAAACTCTGCCTGGGGGAAAATAGCTATAATTAACTTCCCAGACCCAAACAAACTGGCAAATAAACGATCAGACTTTACTCAAAATGCAAACACGAAAACAAATTTTTAATACACTACGTAAAATTCGAAAACTGAAAACGAACAAGAATAAATGAAAATAAACAAAATAGTATAAATAAACAAAAACAAGTAAAAATAAATTAATCCAAACAAATAAAAAAGTAAATAACGAACAAATAAACAAACTACACATACCAAAATAACCTTTAGAATGTAACAATAGACTGCCGACAACGCAATAGACTAACCACAATGCAGCAATGACATGTATATATTAAAAGTTAAACAAAAACACAACGGACATAGAACGACCATTGCGTTTAACGGGAAACAGACTGTCGCATCTGGGTGTTGACTTCAGTATTCATGCCGGTAAATGTCCATTTCATAACATATTTGTTTACGTTAACATACATTTCGAGCAGATGTAAGCGTTCGAGAGAAATCCTAGGAGATTTGCAGTTTAAAAAATACTTCCTCTGTAACATCATGGCATAGCACGTCAGGCTATCTGATGGTTCCGTGTAGCATAGAGGTTCGACCCTGTCAGAGGACATATATTTTTTATGAAAATTCTCGGACATTCAGACCTGTAAATGTTGTTAATATTGTTTATTGTAATCAGAGCATTCACTTGAATATTTGTATGTGTAAAAATAATGTATAAACAATATATATATATATATATATATATATATATATATATAGAGGTGACACTCTTGTACACAGACCCATACTAACATATACAATTACACACAATTCTGAAGTACTAAATGATAACACCCTTAATACAAACACATCCTCTTCCCAGGAGCCAATAAAACTGTCAAAATGACTAAGGGATTTTAGAGTAGTATGAATGTACCCAGCCTCAAATCTTAAAAACAGCTTACAGGATCCAACACAATGACTGACCAAATTTAACGAAAAAGAAATGAAAACTGCAGATGAAGTTCATTTTCTTTAGAAAGTCATTCATTCCTTTACTTCACTGCTACTAACAAACGTCATTTTTCTCCTGATGATGGCCACGCTGGCCGAAAAGTAGTCGAGTAACCTAATTGAAATAATAAAACAAAAATTACAAATATACAACCCAGTGTGTCTAAAATTTTAATTTTTCAATCTCTCAATATATTTTTTTATTTTTCACAACACACACACACACACACACACACACATATATATATATATATATATATATATATATATATATACGAGCTGCGACGCGATTTTCGCTTCCGCGTCTCGTATACACGAATTAGTCGTTGCTTTGAAATTTTTCATGCAACAAAAATATTATTGTTCCGTCCGTGTATTGGTTGATATATTGAAAATGATGATGATAATGGCTTATGTAAGGCGAAAACTTAGATTGGATTTAAACATTTATCAATATGGAGATTTTTTTTCGTATTTTAATTATAATATTATTAAGCTTCTCAGACAATATGAAAGGAACTTACTTAGAATAGACAAAACTTGTCAAAATTATTTAATGAAACATGCATTAATGAAAAATTGCTGCCCAAATATACACAATATATATATATATATATATATATATATATATATATATATATATATATATATGTATATGTATATGTGTGTGTGTGTCTTGTAAAATTCATTCTAATATGTGAATGCATTAATGCAAATATTTATGCTATTAGATATTTCAGTTAGAGAGAGTGAAAGAAACATTTAGAGAGAAAGAAAGAGTAAAGAAAAAGCGGTAGACAGATAGATAGATAGATGCTGTGCGCTTATATGTGCATATATGTTTGCCAGAATAATGACAATATAAAAGGAAGTTCTTTTGCTCTTATAAACCACCAACGCATAAATATAATTCCTAAGTTGGGCAGCCGATCGTGGCGCCTCACCCTTACTAATACAATGTAAACTCAATCTACTTCACTGTCCAGCGAGTGCTCAACCCATTTTCCACACCTCGTTTACATCTCAATTTCAACAAGTCCATTCTAATGATACATTGTCAGGAGACATTGTTTCTGAAATGAGCTTTTCGCCACGGAAGGTAGGCGTCGCTGCTGATTCAATATTTTTGAGAGGCTCTGCAACAATATGCATTGTAAAGCAAAACAATTCTTCCGATCTATGAATCTTCTTTTCACCTGCATATGTAGGATTACGGCAGTATCACGTTGAAACATCGGTTCTCGCCCTACTCCCTAAGTTAAGCAATCTCCAGCCTGTTCAGTATCTAGATGGGTGCCGCTTAGGAATGCAACGTGGCTCTAAGCGCCAGTGGATAACGAGAATTCGGAGAGTTCCTATTCATATCCGGTTTGCTATATCCGCTTGGATGTGCGGGTGGTGCAATTCGTAACGGATCGGAAATGGAAATCAATGAGCCGGGTTCGTTTGCCCTCTCGTATTCTTTATATTCACTTACACGCACATACACTTGGAAACGTTATGAACCCACCCGTTCTCCACCCAGGTAAATGTAAAATGGTAAGGCTAATACCTGAAAATCGTTATCGCAAAATTATTGTTAATACACATTTATTCGCGACAATAAAAGTCTTATAATCCAGGGAGTCGGCAACTTACGGCACGCGTGCCACACATGTCACGCCAAGCAATTTCCGATGGCACGCATCCGCAGATGACATCACGAAGTCCGAACCAATAACTACTTCAACGCAAAGAAGACATTTAGCTGTTTCAATTTTAATATATACTAAAAGTATATATACTATATAAAATATATAGTAGCACAGGTTTATAGACCTTAACATGTATAAAAATACGAATGCTGTTGGCCCGCTGAATGATTTCAAAACCCTTTTTTGGTATATAGCAAAAGTTTGCCGACCCCTAGTATATATCGTTACCTTGTATGTGTAAATGTCTGCGTGCACACGCGCGTATGTGTGTGTGTCAGATAGAGGGAGAGAAAGAAATAATGTTTGGTATTTCATGAGTAATGGCAAAACATCGAAGCAAATAATGTTTTTCTCCTTTTTCGCCGTCGCTTTTGATGCTGTTACTGTTGTTGGGTGTCATTACTGTCACCTTTAATAACTCCAGAGACCAAATTCTGAAGAACATGTTTTCTCGCTATATAATATGTAATATATATCAGGGGTTGTCAACCTATGTTAAGCGTACCACACGTTGCACACCAAGCAATTTCTAATGGTACACGGCCGCAAATGACATCATGAAATCGGAATCAATAACTACAACAATGCAAAGAAGATATATAGCTGTTCCAATTTGAATATGTACTAATGTATATACTTGTGCAAATTAATTTAAACAACTAATTTAGTTTCCTTTCTTTCACCATAGGGCCAAGTTTCAAGCCACTGGAGTGACAGGCTATAAAAGATTTCTATTTTTTCCTCACATTAGGCCATTTTCAGTGGTGTGCAGTAATATGAATCTATTTTCAGGCTGTATGATGAAATCTGTTTGGCGTTAAAAATATTGCGTCATCCGTGATTGCATCAGATTTTTAACACGCCAAGATATTATTGCCTCGGCTGTCGATTAGTTGTCCTATGGCCACTGTCTGCGATGAACGTTACTCCAACGATGAGTACGAAAATTGTAACACTATTAAGACACTGGCAAAATTTACCAGTCAGCAAATCAGTAATATAGACTAGCCCGGAAACTCTCCTGATTTAAATCCAATCGAGAATCGGTGGTCAATCTGCAATCTATATATAAATTCTGTGATTTCCGTACGTCCGTCCCTTACTCCCTGTAAAATAGCTGTACATTGACCGATCAGAACCATAAGGGGAACAAAGTACTATTGGTTTTACTAGTATACATAGCTTAGTACAATAAATGTTCATTTATTTTTTTAAATTACAAGCTTTATTATTTAACATACAAAATACCCACACTATTTTAAAACAATTTAATGATTAAAGTACCAAATACTTATTTAATAAAAAAACACTATTGCTTTTTTGTATATCTTTTCTTTAAGTTTTTATATATACAAGAATCCAGTTTTCAGTTCGGCCTGCCTTTGCTATAAACAAATCCCATCAAAACATTGTAATTTGGCACCAGAAAGAAATATTTACGCTTGCATGCTCAAGAGTAAGAAATGCTAAGAATTTATTCTTCGCTGTTAAAAAGGAAAAAAAGTTTCTTAAAATATATTGTTCACCATGAAGTCCTGTAAATTTAAAGAAATTACTAAAACGCGAAGTCGAGTTTTCGCCAAAGTATTTTTCAATACAAATCACCTTTTTCAAATTTTATCGATTGCTTTGCGAAATCATATTAAATACTGTGTAAATTTTTTCTAAATAATAAAATTCTAGTATTGCAAAAACAAACGATTCTACACCCGTCATAATATATTATATAAAAGTGAATTTAGTAACTTCAAGTTATATCTGATATTTCAGTGAATCATTTACATTATGCAAAGATATTTTACATTAATAAAGATTTTGAGATGGAAATTTAGATTTATAGTATTTCTGGGCAGCATCGAAAATATCGCAGTGTGCAATTGGTTAACATTACTTTAGTAGTTTAAAGCTGATATACTACAATGTATTTACTATTTCGAGTGTGGCCCGAATTTAGCGTCTAGATCCAAACTTAGCGTCTAGATCCAAACTTAGCTTAGACCTGAAAAAATTATCTCGTGTGAAAATGTTTTCGACGGAAACCACTCTGAGCATAACGTTTGGGAATTATTTCTTATCTCTTAATCTAGCTATCTCCAAAACATCGCTAAAAGGAGGGTATATGAAAAAAAAATCGTAAAACATAATAAAAACATAATTTTGTTGAAATCTCTAACGAAATTATGAAGAAAGATTAAATCATTTTTACAGGTAATAAGTTTTTCATCTTTTTTACAACTTTGGAAATTTTGGTTAGAAATCTTGTTTTTCTGGTTTCAATGCTGGACCATATTTTTAGAGTTTTTCTTTCGCTGAAAAATACCTTATTTTGGAAATTCTTACAGAAATCAGATAAGTTTCGGATTTTAATGAAAATTTCAGAAATTCTAAAATGAATGTAGTTATTTTTAAAAACTTTTTCTTTAGAAATTATCTGCGAAATATTTTGTTTAAATCTGGCACCCCTAATACCATGAAATATGATATTGTAAACACTGATATCGATATATGAGCACCGCCAGGCGGTGTAACGGTTAGCAAGCTTGTCTCGCTAGAGTAATGAACTCGATTCTCACTGGCGTGCCCCCTACTTTCAGCCTTGTGATACATCTAAGCTACGCTTGGAAAATCACTATGTTATTGTAAATATTTGAAATGATTCTTTTTAAGAAATTTAAATTTTAGATCTGTCACCCTTAATCTCATGAAATTTTCAAAAAAAAATCTCTTGTATCTCCTAGTGTTTATAGTTGTTATAATTAAAATTGCTCGGAAAATTTAAATTGTTAATTTTTTTTACAGAAAATCTGCCCTGAATCGTAAAATAAACAAAGCCAACAAAATAAGATATTATTTAACTAGGAAAGTGTTTAATTGCTTGCATGAATAAAATATGTTATGAACATTATTGTCTCATGAAAAAAAGAATAGATAAATGATTAAGTTTTACACAAATTGTTTTCAGCATTTAATGTTGATTAGAATAATTTGTAAATTTCTAAATCTTTTAAAATTCTGTATTAATTCTATGCTGTCACGTGATATTGTTATTATGTAAAAACACTATTTCTAAAATATAAATAGATAAGCTGTCTACAATTGAACGATCCAATTATATTGAGAAGAAATTGGATTTTAATTTATACATGTGTCGATTTTTGTAAATACTACGTCCATACATGACTGTGATTTTTTGAAGCCCACCTTAGATGTAGCACAAGGCCGAAAATATTGGGCATCCAGTGAGGATCGAACTCACTCGTAATTGATCTAGCAATCTTTATAACCATTACACCACGTCTAGTGCCCGACGCCCATATATGATATCGTAAATACTGACGTTCATAGATGATATTGTAAATACTGCCGCCCATACATGATGTTGTGATGATATAACCCAACTTCCCCATTCACGATAATGGACGGACTGGTTGCCGATTAAGTACGACCACAGCGGACAGTCAGGAGGGTCTTCGTTTGTTAACACCTATTGAGGTTAGCATACTCCCGACTCTGTCTCTGTATTTTGACATACCTACATCCGATTATAAAATTATTATTGAAAACCACACTTGGGTTTACTTTGTTTATTATATCTTGCACGAGATATAACACATGATATTGTAAATACTGCCGCCCATATATGATATTGTAAATACTAACGCCCATACATGATATTGCAAATACTTACGCCTATATATGACCTTTTAAATACTGGTGCCCATACATAATATTGTAAATACTGATATTAATCCATGTTATTTTGAATACAGCCGCCCATACATCATATTGTTTGGTCTGGTTTGTTGTTTTTTTTCGGTATGTCAAGCTCAATGTGTTATTTAATGGCGATAACTTTTTTTTTCCTGATAATATTTTGTTTTGTCAAAATCTATTTCTGGTAATATTTTTCTTCAAAAATGTATAGCTGGTAATATTATTTTAATACCTGTATTGCTGGTAATATTTTTTTTCAAAAACGTATTGATGGTAATAATTTTTTTTGCAAAAAATATATTGCTGGTAATAGTTTCTTTTTCTTAAAAAATTAACAAGTTTTTACAAAGTATTTCTGGTACTAAAACCTATTTTTACACTTTTATAATGCGTTTTACCTCAGTTCCGGGGTTAACTATTTGCCCATAGCTGGGACCCTAACAGGTGCTAGCACCCCGGGGCAGTGTGGACCTGGGAACACCAGCAATTAAGTGGTGGTTCCACGCCCCTCAAAACCTCCTAATCAGAGGTCTTGTTGCTGGACGTAGTTTATCATCATACCCTGGACGCGGATGTAGTTTATCATCATGCCCAGGACCGACATGATATTGTAAATACTGACGCCCATACATAATATTGTAAATACTGATAACCATATATGGTATTGTAAATACTGATGACGTATATGGTATTGTAAATACTGAGGGCCATATATGGTATTGTAAATACTGACGTCCATACATGATATTATGAGAAACTAAGCAAGGTACCCAAATTTAATTTTAAATTTATTGGTGATTTACTAACATTTCCTGAGCAAGTGTCAGTGTATGTATGGCTATAATGCCAAAGTAGCAAAAATTCAATAAAATAAATTGGAACGCTTAATATATTGAATTCTTTTAAGATTACTGGATAGTTAAAAAAGAAATCAATATAAAAAGACGTTTATGTTTTCCTTACATCGGGATGTCGATAAATCATTCACTAGGGCAAACGACCCTTCCATCTTTTTTAAACTAAAAGTAATATTTGTTTCAATTCAGAATAATTAATCTTGAAATCAACTATTTCTTCTCAAATAATCTTTCAGAAAAACTTTCATATTTTATTTTTGAAGATATTTTAATCAACTGCAATGTGTTCTGTCAATATGAACGAATTTATAGATTTTTAATGTTAAGGAGAAAAACGATTTCACTCAGTTTAAGTTTAACTTGAAATACGACAAAGTATGTTGCTTATTGGGGAAATTAAATTAAATTTATTACCTTGGAATTAAAGCTAAAATTAAAGTATCAAGGAAAACTTTTCTGTTTTTTTTTTTTCTTAAATTCTGTTTTTGAATCGCTTTATTGGAGTTACCAATATTAATTGTATACAGTGTCTGCAAAGGTTTACACATAATGAGATAATGGATAAGGTACTGCTCCTCCAAGACTAAGACTACAGAATTCTTTTTCTATTTACCGTGTCCATTCAGGACGTCGATTATCGTAGCCCTCCACAGTTTCCTTTCCCTTTTAGGTTTAAATAAATTGTATTTTGTTATCTCTCCTAAACCTTTTTATCCATTTGCACAAGCTTGCTAGGTAGCTTATGCATTGTTTTTCTCTATATGTCTTGACTTCAATCTTTCCTCTGAGTATTACTTTTTCCAAGCCCTCTTTCCTCAGTTTGTGTCCCAGAAATTTCAACTGCTCGTTTATGATGTATAAATATAAGTGAAAACTTCATTTCCATTTTCTCTAAAACTTCGTCATTGCTCATATATTTGGTACATGGTATTCTCAGCATCCTTCTGTAGAATCATATTGTTGTTTATTCAAGTCTCTTCTTCATCTGTGAAGAGATTGTTCAGCATTCACTGCCAAACTGAGCTAAATTTAAAATGAAAAAAGAAAAAAAATAATTCAATGGCTACTTTTTAGCTTTATATATATATATATATATATATATATATATATATATATATATATATATATAGGTAACTATACTCGTTTCGAAAAACCTTCGAATTTTTGATTTGCCAATAATCAAATCAATCTTGAGGGGAAAAAAGGTTTAAAAAAAAAGACAGAGCTAGAAACATGAAAGTCTGTCGAAAAAAAATTCGCACAGATACAGGTTTGAAGCCCAAAGAAAAAACAGCGATACGTGTAAACAACTAACTAACAAAAGAGCTCAATACAACCGTAGAGCAGACCTAGATAAACCTCGTGGGCCAGACAAACCTACCTAGGTTTCACCTAAGCGGATCGTCAGGGAAAGCTGGGTAGGTTTGTCTGGCCCACTAGGTTTATCTATCTATCTATCTATCTATCTATCTATCTATCTATCTATCTCTCTCTCTCTCTCTCTCTCTATATATATATATATATATATATATATATATATATATGTGTGTGTGTGTGTGTGCGTGTGTGTGTGTGTGTGTGTGTGTGTGTTTTACGTTGGTTAGTAGTTGACAATGACAAACTATAAATGATCTTCGAACCCGAATAAAATGAAAATTTCTCATACTGAATTTCATAAAAGACAGGATCGGAGATTTATTTGTATAATGACAAGAAGAATATGAAATTTCCTAGCCCGAGTTGTAGCAAAAAGGTAAAAACTGTTGGAAAATACACTACTTACATTATTCTAACTACTGTCGTCATCTTTGTCACCATATTTATTACAACGTTTCAGCCGTTGTACGCTCCGACCTTCTTCAGGTGGTTTATTTCGTGGTTTATACGTTTTCACAACATCGCCGACGTAACGCCGACGTGACGCCGACGTGATCGTATTGTGAAACGGAACGCTGATCTTCAAAATTTCAGCTATTCTGTTTTGATTACTCGTCTTTTCATGTTAACTTGAATATCGTCTAATTTTAATTATGTTTTAATAACTATGTCCTGAAGAAGGTCTACTAGACCGAAACTTCTGACGTCGACATTAAAACAGCATACTTGCATATTCGGATTTTTGTTTTTCCATATTTTTCTTGAAATATATATATATATATATATATATATATATATATATATATAAAGAACAAAGAAAAAACGTTTACAAATAATTAGTAAAAACGAAACTTATTACATTTGTAAAAGATGTATAAATGTTTCATATGTGTGTTTTTTTTTAAATTATGGTTATTGTTGAAGCCCGGCACCAACCAAATATGGTAGATCGTCAGGGACTTGAATCTGTTGATGACTTAACCTTTCAAATTTATTCTTCCGCGTGTTTGAGTTTGTTTTTTTTCCCTCGGTTTTCTTTATTTCGATGTCTCGTACCATGACTAAATTTCAAATATAAATAACTGTCCGCATATTGTTTTAATTATATATATAATTAGTATATTATAATTAATTTAATTATATATATATAATTATATATATTATATATATATTGCTTCCATTATGTCCGTGTTTTTTTTTCATTTTTATTTTTATTTTTTTTTCAGAAAAGCTCTCAGAAGGATGTTTATGGGACATTTTATTTCATTTCCATATTTTTTGGGGTTTTGTTGTGTTTTGTTTTAATGTTATCACCTGTTATAAGTAGATGCATTCCTGGATCTCTTCCAGTTCCCCATCCCGAAATAGTGAAATTGAACTGCAGTTATGCTCTATTTCCACTTTTAAAATATTTTGATAACTTAATATTACATATGAAAAGCGATCTCTTTTTATACATAATATATATATATATATTTTTTTATATTTTATATTAGTAAAATATCGTCAGCAAATCCTTCCTTCGTATATTTCTTGCTTTTTATAGAGAAATTAGTTTCAGCAAAATCGTCTCCCCATGTCTCACTCCTTTCCTAATCTTCAATTTATCTATGTTTTTATATCCTTAAAATATTGCAAGATTATTTTCATGCATATCCTCAATACAGTTTTTAATGTTTTCACTAATACACTGCATATCGTCCAACACAATAAGAAATATTCAATAGTTGGTGAAATCTTTAATATTTGGCGCTGAAAAATTTTTAAAAATTTAAATTTAATATTATTTCCCAAAAGACATAATTTCATTTGTTCTCTGGTAAGGCTTTCTAGTGTGTTCGTACTATGTTACAATTGTCGTACGTTTCCTAGGAGTAACGTCCATCGCAGAAAATGGCCGTAGGACAACTAATCGACACTTGAGACAATAATGTCTTGGCGTAATAAAAATCTGATGCAATCACGGATGATGCAATATTTTTTGAAGCCAAACATATTTCATCATACACCCCGAAAATACATTAATATTTCTGCACATCATTGTGTTTCTCTCGCATATAATATTTGGTGTTGAAAACTTGCAGTTAGTTTTATAGTATTGATATTATTACACGAAATTCATCATTTCATTATAATAATGAAGCATGCGATTATATTGTCAAATATATTTTTCAAGAATTATTGTTTAATTCTCCTAATGGACCCAGGACTGAAAGTTTTGAAATTATCTTAATATTTTATTTATAAAATATTTTTACAGTTCCCTCGGCCAAAACTCATTATGATTTTAAGAATGATTGTTGTTTTCAAATAGCAAATAGATATATTCATGAAGATATCTTTATTTTTAAATTTCTACCTTTTTACATGTAAGGATTTGGTTAATTATTGATGAATATTGATTTCAGCGGTTAATGCATATTGTTTTTTGTTTTTTTTATTATTACATAGCGAAGAAAACGGTGGCTTAGCTCGTAAAACCAAGCGACAGCGCGTCGCCTGTATCCTACGACGGAAAATGTGGCGAAAAAGAAAATTACTTACCCTCCAAAAAGGGCACGTATGACCTGCTGAAGACAGAATATTTAAATTAAAAAAAAAAACCAAGTCCGTCGCAGGAGTCGCCATAAAAGTATTTTTATATGCAAAAATAGGGCGTCCTCTCCCAGTTGTCGACGAATGGAGAAAATGCTCGGCCGATAAAGGCAGATGATGTTCTCGAATTGGGGGAAAAAAATCGGGTATTTTGGCCATCGCGTTTGTTTTGAGAGTGAGTTATTTTTCTGACTGGTTGCGTGCATTTTGTGATAGTCCCTGCAAATTGAGTTTTCGGCATTTCTTTCTCCCCGCCCCCGATGTTCGACTCTGAACTTAGTGATTTATTCTCTGAGTTGTGGAAGTAATCTGCGACAAATATTTCCTTTGCAATCCCAGATCGCTTACATCTTAATACTGTGTTTCATGATAATATCTATTATTGTAATTAAAATTAAATATTTCCTTCAGCTGTGAAACAAACTATGACACTTCCAGATCTGACACATATAGAATAAAATTTGTAAAAATAATAATTATCCTGTTATCATCACCATCATCATCATCAGCATCCTTCGTCCTCACTATGGTTGGTCAGAACTCTATTGACAATACCATTCCACGTCGTTCTGTCCTGCATTGCTCTTCTCCACCTTCCTGTGAGTTTTATCATATAAACTTAACTTTGTTTGGGGAGTGTCAAGTTTATTATTATTCAAATAACATTAATGTTAATGTGTTCTTTTTTTGGTTTTTTTTTTAATCATTTCTCAACCAAACCAGGCGATAATGTCACCAAAGGGGAAGGAACTGGAATCCAGATCCTAAACAGGAAACAAGGGATAAAACTGTACAGCTGTTCAAAACCAAAAAAAAAAATGTGTGACTCAGGTGATCGGTGAACCTATTTACTCATATTATTTACTAATAAGCGACATCGGATATCAGTCTCGCCATGGCCCGTTGAAACTCCATTGACAATCCCTTTCCACACTGTTTGGTTCTGCATTGCTGTCCACAGATTTCCAATGTCCAACCCTGAGTCTCGGTCTATGATAACTGGGAAAGTCAATTTTCATTACGCCCTGTCAATACCTCATAAATAATGGACTATTCCGTTTTGATCACGTGTTAAGAGGAGAAAAGACACCACTTGCTTTGAATGAGAAAATGATTGAATGCAAGAAAGATAGAAATGTTTCGTGGCTGTTTCAGTGAAATGGAAAACGCTGTCAATTTTAAATCTTTTCTTTTGTACCCCCTTACTTCTCAAAATAACGACCAGCATCCATATTTATCATTGTTAACGCAATATTTTGCTGGGGTTGTTAAGCTCAAATATTTAACGATGCGATAGGGGAATTGTCGCAGAGCTGGACATGTCTTATTCTGTCATTAACTTAAGAATTAGTATTCATCAGAATATTAAAATAGTTAATCCGTGTGTCAAAATTATTGCTTATCTGAGATACTTTTTTTTTTTTTACCTTACGTATTTTCACAGTTTGCTGAAATATGATCTTGCAAAGTTTTGGATTTTCTTTTTGATTGTACTATACAATTGTATATTGTATGCTTTTAATCAATTATTATAAACAAACTGATCACTATTTTTGCACTATTATATAAAATGTTTTTAATAAATAGTTTTTAATTGGTCTTGCGACATTTACTTAATAGGTGAGGTTAGTTTTGTTCTTTCTATATATCTCTTCGTGGCAATAAACCAATAATTATTATAGCTATAAGGAGCTCCTTAATAAAAGGTACAGCTACTAATTAACTCATTAATGGATATGACTAACAATTTCGTTGCTAAAAACTATTCATTGCAATTGGAATTTTTTTGTAATTTAGGTAACAACATCTCCGCTCCCAGTCGTGGACCCAAGTCGCATGGATAGCAGGCCTGTTATAGGTATCACCTTCACCCGTTCATATCAGATTATTTTACCAAAATTGTCATTCATACAGATTTATCAGCGGACTCATTCCATTAGCTAAAGTATTATTAAATAAAAAAAATTAACAGCACTGAATTAAGTTCGCTTTCTTGAATTTAATTTTTGCTATATAAGCGTAAATTCATATTGAGCTCTATTTTATATCGTAAATGTGTCACTAATTTTCCGATCAAATCTTATATTTCAACGGTCAGTGTTTCAATGAACCTCTAAGCGACGTTTTTCTGCATTTCACAGTAAAAGAATTTGTCCAGCGATGATTAGATGAATTCCTTGAAGGACTTCGGGAAATTTTCATCTTGCCACAAGCGCTGAAAAGAAAATGAGTGTTAAATGGAGCAGAACAAATGGCCGAATGTAGAAAACATGGCCTGCAGGAAAAAAAGAATTCCAGATACGACTGTACGAGACATATGTCGCCTTTAATACTTGAAGAGGGACGTCTTCTTGTCAGGACCTCATGGACCGACATTTTGACGATGTTATTGAATAAATTTACTGTTTAGTATTTCAAGATATTTTTTGTATAGTTTTGGTGAATATATGGTAAAATGAGATTTCGGTGTTATTTTCAATTTGGCATAATTTAAAGGACGATTTATCCATCGCACGTTGTATATATAAAGCTCATAATATATCTCTCTGCATGTTCTCATCTATCTATCTATCTATCTATCTATCTATCTATCTATCTATCTATCTATCTGTCTTTCTGAATTACTTCATTATCTATCTACAGCTTGTTTTACTCTTTCTTTCTCTGTGTTTCTTTCCTCTTTCACTCTCTTATACTCTGTCAAATATATAATCGCATAAATGTTTGCATTAATACACCCCCACACACACACATATATATATATATATATATATATCCCTCTCTCTCTCGCACGCTCTACATATATATATATATATATATATATATATATAAAAAAAAAAGAACAGTAAGATATAATATATATATATATATATATATATATATATCTCACGCTCTCACATATATATATATATATAAATAAAAAAAAGAACAGTAAGATATATATATATATATATATATATATCTCTCTCTCACGCTCTACATATATATAATATATAAATAAAAAGAAAGAACAGTAAGATATATAATCCGGTGTTCGTATAGATATTTTTATTTTTACAAAATAGTGCTCAATGTAAATTCACAGAGCATTAATATTATAAATTAATTGATTTAAAATATGGTTTTATCCTCTACACAGTTCTAACCATGTTTCAAAAATAGAAGCTAAAAGCCCCGAATTTAATTTTGCAATTAAATTAAAAGCATTAGTTCCATTTCATCCTCAAGCGAATTTTGGAGTAACTTTTTAAAATTACTGGGTTTTAAAGACACAGCTAAAATCGCGTTTCCATGGTTACAGAATATTCTACTTGAATTGGACAAGGGATGTCTAGATTTTCCTTATGTCAGTATCATTGTATCAGTTATTAGCTACAATTTGGTAAGGGGTAGGGGTGTATTTTTCAATGAAAACTGACATCCGTTCAATGCATGTCGTCTGGATTTAAAAAAAAAAAATTATTGTTAACGGTAAAAAAATTCTTAAGGCATTTTTTTTCTATTTATAAATTTAAAGATTTTCGGGGGTGTTCAGATCATAATACTTTTTATTTAACTACGATTTGAAATATTCTCATTTTTCATTTGTATTATACTATATTCTTTTTAAGAACAGTTAAATGTATTAGACTCCATTATATTATGTAGGATTATTTTAACATCAAGTTTAAGTATGCATATGAGGTTACATTTTTTTTGTCCTTTGTACTTACATGAGAAACAATATATTACTAGGTTTATATATATAATAAAAGTTTACTAAATCAGTGAAATTAAGTAACCATTTTTGCCGTCAGTCAAAAATTTTTTAATAAAAAAAAAAAATACTTAAAATTTACTTTGCTGCCAAGACAATTAAAATTCTTTACATACTTCAGATTATGTCTATAACTATAATCAAAGAATGTGTGGGTTTCTGATATATATATATATATATATATATATATATATATATATATATATATATATATATATTGCCATTCTTTATTTTTCTGCAACGTCTTGCACTATCTTGAACAGCTGTATTAAGATTGGTGAGTTGGAGGAAAATACTTCTTTGCGATTATTGTTTCGACGGTTAGAGGAAGCTAAAAGTGAACTATACCTGCGCAATCCCACCATATGCACGGCAACACCTTTCTTGGATGCAATCCCGCTTTTTTCGAGATTCTGCACATTTACAAGATTGTTTCCAATTCCTGTTGAGTCCAATGTGATCATAAATGATAGATTTTTCCTTATGAAAGTGTTCTCCAAGAACGGCTCCTTTTCGTGGCGAAAACTCAAAAAAAAAAAAAAAAAAAATCATCGGAGACATACTATTTTTTCTCTTCCGACAGGAACTGTCACATCCACATACTGAATTTGGAAACGAACCCAAATCTCTAAAGGCACTTGCGATTATCAGGTGTTAAACTCTTAGCAATCTCTTTTTCGAAATATTTGTTTTGGTTTGGTTCGGTTTACGACATATCAACCTCAACGGATTATTTAATATAGACAAGATTTTTATTGATTGCATATTTTTTTTTAAATATATCGTTGGTAATATTTTTTCACCAAAAAACATTGCTGGTATTAAAACCTATTTTTATATTTTCATTGTATTTGACACCCTTTAGTGGAGTAACGATTTGACCATAGCTGGGAAATTAACAGGTGCTGATGTCTGTCTATCTATCTATCTATCTATCTATCTATCTATCTATCTATCTATCTATCTATCTATCTATCTCTGTTCATGTCTGTCACTCTCCTATGTATATATATATATATATATATATATATATATATATATATATGCGTGCGTGTGTGCGTATGCGTGTGTGTGTGTGTATGTGTGCGTGTCACAGTCTCATTTCATTGACGTCATCTGTCTATCTACCTATTTAGATTTTCTTCCTATCTCAGTCTGTTAATACATATCTCTCAATCTATCTATCTGTGGGTGTATCTATCTATCTATCGATCGATCTATCTCTGTCTGTACATACATCTCTTAGGCTTCTATCTATCTATACATTTATCTCACTATAAATAATGATAATTACACCATATATATATATATATATCTGTGTGTGTGTGTATGTGGGTGTCTGTGTGTGTCTGTGTGTGTGCTTGTCTCTGTCTCATGTTAGTGACATGTTTTTAGCTCAAGCCGTTTTATCTATTTGTCGATAACAGTTTAATATCTATCTCAATTTGCTCATATCTATCTATCTATCTATCTATCTATCTCTCTCTCTCTCTCTCTATATATATATATATATATATATATATATATATGTATGTATTTATTGATATGACTAATGCTCTCTCTCTATCTATAATTTTATATATGTGTGTGTGTGTGTCTGTGTGTGTGAGTCTCATTTCACTGATGTATATCTATCTATATCTATCTATCTATCCGTCTCCGTTCATTTCTGTCTCTCTCTATGTCTATCTATCTATCTATCTATCTATCTATCTATCTATCTATCTATCTATCTATATATATATATATATATATATGTGTGTGTGTGTGTGTGTGTGTGTGACAGTCTCATTTCGTTAACGTGATCTGTCTATCTACCTATTTTGCTTTCTACCTATCTGAGTCTGTTAATACATATCTCTCCATCTATTTATCTTTGTGTGTATCCGTAAATTACTTAGGATACTATCTATCTATCTATCTATCTATCTATCTATCTATCTATCTATCTATCTATCTATCAGTCCACACCTGTACTTGTTTCAGAGTTTAGTTTATCTATTTTCATTTCAAGTCACAAATGTGTGCCAATCCTAATTTTAATGAGACTCGATAATCTTTATTTGCTAAGCCACGATACGTTCGCTTTCAAAGTTGTATTTCCAGTGAAACTTACCTTTCATATCGATAATATAGTTAGCATTGAACGTCGACTACCAACGGAAATCACTGGCAAATTTAATAAGATTCTTACCTTGAGGGGGAAAACGAAAACGTCAGGTTATCGAGAGACACAATCGGAATTCGAATTAACCTCAATTATAAGATTATCGATTTAATCTAAATTCTGGATACCAGAACAGGTTCGACAAACAGGAATCATTCTGAAGGCCCTCGGCGAGTGTGGAATATAGATGTTTGACAGTTTTGTAATAATATATTTAACTTAATATTACTTAAGTTTCGATAGCAATGATGGATGAAAACTTTAATGATTGTGTTCCTGCATGTTACCAAGATTTTCAATTGTTTTATTTTTACTTGGTAATAAGCAGCCGCTTGCATCCGAGCATTGAGATCGTCTTTCCTTCACCTTGTTCTATCTCTACTCTCTGGAGGTGGTAACACAAATGTCTGTGAAGCCCAAGGCTACTCCTAATGAGTCTTGATCAGGAGTCACAAGGAGTGTGGGTAGTGCACGCGGCTGAAACGGTCGGGTCCTCCTGACAGCACGCCGCAGATCCTCTTCTTGTTGACGGTTGGACTCGAAAGGCTCGCTTCTCGATTCAGATGCCAGAGAAGTGTTTCCCAGGAATCTGGGATGCTGTGTCTATTAATCCTTTAACTGATCGTTGAATCGTCGTTATGGGCCTCCATGTAGACTCTTTCCGTTGGCGGGTTTTCCAAAGAGGATGATATGGTGGAGTTGAGTGCGTCGTATTTTGGACACATGACCCACCCAGCAGAGGAGAGGTTGAAAACGGTAGCCTCGATGCTGAGGGAAAGAGGACTTCGTTGTTGGTGATGCAGTCCTTCCAACTAAGGCGAAGGATTCTTTGGAGTTCCGTTATTTTCAATACATACATACATATGTATATACATACATACATACATATATATATATTATCTTAGATATTATCCTTTATATATATATATATATATATATATATATATATATATATATATATATATATATATATATTATTTTAGATATTATGCTTTATATACATACATATATATATATATTATTTGGTTTTAGTTGTTATCCCTTATCCACCTATGCACACACACACACGCAAATATATATATATATATATATATATATATATATATATATATATATAGTCATCCACAGACTGTTTCGCTATATCACAGCTCATCAGTGTGGCTAGATGGCCAGCTGCCTCTAGTTAGGATCAATATATATATATATATATATATATATATATATATATATATATATATATATATATATATATATATAAAAGGAAGCTAAGATATATGGACTTACTGAGTGTGAAACAATAAAGAAAAGAAAAAAAACAGTACAAAAAAAAGAGACAGAAGATAACGATTGACATTGCATTTAATTTTTTGAAGATCAAACTTAACAGGAAAGCAAGAAACCGGAACACAGTTCCACAAGAAAGAAGTGTAATAGAAGAAGCATTTAGCAAAGAAATTACGGTCACATCTGGCTCATATATTGTCAATCAGCTCCTACGCTTAAATTCATAAAGTCTAGTAACCATAGAGAAAAGTTAATCAGAACAATTACAATAAAAGTATTTATAAAATTGGCACACTAAAACTACATTACAACAGTTGATAAATTGATTGAAGCCGAGGTACCAGATCAGGATTGTTAACATTTCAGATTCTTGTCTATATTTTTAAACTGATGTATTTAATTACTTACATTATTTACATTCTTCAGATTGCTGTCCTCATTTTTATTGTCATGTTCGACCGCTTGGAATTTCGAACTTAAAACTATATTTCGTTCACTGGGGTAGACCAGTCTAGTCATGGAAAAGGCATGGCGCGGTGAACTAAGGCAAGATACCTCGGTAAACGAAATAAAGTGTTCAGTTCGAAATTCCAATCACCTGAAGAAGGCCGGGGTGTAAAAAAGGCCGAAGTATCGCGGACATGAGTAAAGATGAGGTTAATAGACCTCATATGTCATTTCTTGATTTTAGCGCGAAACTCTACGCTTAGCGACATTGTGTGATAGATCACAAAACAGTTTCTATCCAATTATTACAGGAACAAATATCCACGGATTGGGAATGGCAAGGATTCAATGGATACCTAAAAACGTCCAGATTGAAGAGGAACTAAAAAGAAAACAACGCAGGGTGCAGCACGTCAGGCCAAGGCAATCACCATCTCAACCTTGCGATCAATGCCTGAGACTGTTTCATTCTCGACTTGGACTCCTGATGCAAACTCTGTTCAGGCATCAGGATGAACCAAACGCGGATAAAGTGGTGATAAGGAAGACGACAGCCTTGATTAAATTTTTATTAATGATGAACATTGCATTAGACAATAAACATGTTTGAGCTGGCATCCTGATTTTTATAGCTAAAAACGCAAATAATGTATATAATATTTTTCTCTGCTTATAACAAGAAAGCTGTTGCCTCGTTATGCGAATATGACCATCGCCAACAAATTTTACTTTTGAAACGAGCAAAGGTCTGCAATGCTCATTACAGACGTGCCAGTCTAAGTTCTTCTTTACAGAGTGTGGTCTGTGTAGTAAATTTTCTTTAACTAACTCGTGAGATTTAATGTTCCGGGTGAGACCGAAGCGATTTCTGCGTGGTTTTGGACACATCCTGAATTTTAAGATATGTCCTGTGTGGTACTGATCGTAATTTACGAAAGGTTTACTAATATATCACTTTTTAGTTGCTAATGAGGCCTGCATTAGACATACATACTCAACTACAATCATCATATATCAATTGAAGGTTTGCTTGGCCTAATACATGCCTTTTCCCGCTGCACCCTTGACCTTTGACTGACTCATAGCTTCTTCTTAGATGCCTTTATGAATTGCCATCCTCCGCTGATTTCACTGACACATAAGAGTTCAAATATCTGGATCCTCTAAATGTCAATTCTTGAAGCGGTTCCTTGAGTCTAGTGCCGGAGATCAACTCGCCCCAGAAGCATTTGCTTCCTTTATATGCATAAACGCATAGATGCATTTATAAAAGTGTAATCCATAAACTAAGAGAAATAAGAGAGTGGAATTAATAAATATTGGTTACAGAATAATTATGAGTATATATATATATATATATATATATATATATACATATATATATATATTGAGGCATGTTTCAAAAGAAAATCACAACATTGATACATTTTTTTTAATCCCATCTAAGGTTTCGGCTTACATAAGCCATCATCAAAGATAACAATTACATTACAATAAATTAAACAATATACGGACATAGCAACGATGATAGTCTGTTTTGTTTGCATGGAAGATTTCCAAGCAACGACAAACATGATCACGAGAGAGTGAATACGTGAAATGTTAAGTATGGGAAGCCATTGATAGAAACCGATGGATTCTGTTATCAATTATAGGCATTTGAGTATATTTATGGAGTTTTCACAGTTTATTTTGTTCAGAATATTTATATGTACATACATATATATATATACATATATATAATTATTTTTTATAAAAAAAATTATAACATAAGTATGTTTTAAAATCACTACAAAAATAGCCATTTTGTTTCAACACACTCTGTGTCTTATCAAGTGATGATGTTGAAAACATATATTGATACATATATATAGACCCCTACATATACATAAATATACATCCATACATATATATATATAAATATAAATATATATATATATATATATATTTAGACATACATATATGTACATACTTATATATATATATATGTATACATATGCATGTATACATATATATACATACATATCCATACATATATATACATGTATATAAGTATATATATATATACACACTTATATATATATATATATATACACATACATATATATTTGTTCATATATAAATATATATATATATATATATATATATATACACTGCATATAAATATATTTAAATACCCGAAGCTATAATTATAAAAAATGAAACAACAGCATAAAAATATTTTCACTATGAGAGGAACCACTTAAAATGTGAATATTTAAAATGCATATATATATATATATATATATATATATATATATATATATATATATATATAAGCTCAGTCGAAGTTATGTCAAGCTCTGTGATACAGATTTACACATGGCCTCCTTTCGTAGATTCACATCTGCCTAGATTCAGTTTGGCTTGTACAGTTTGAAAAATATCAGGATATAATTAACAAGCTTTAGCCTATCGTACAAAACAACACTTGGTTCTTGAAAATGACTGTAACGTATATATATATATTGATATTAGTGGCTGTGCACTCCATCAGCTAAACTCCTCCCCCACAACACCGCATTCATTTGTTGTGCGAACGACTGTGGCTTATAAAGGCAGCCATCGACTTTCCTTTATTGTTACATATATGGCATGTCAAATCATCTCTGGGTGATATTATTATGATCTCATCCATATATATATATATATATATATATATATATATGTAAATATATGTAAAGACATTTTTTTTTATCTTTATACGTTCTTTTTATAGATGCAATATTTAAGTAAATGCTCTGTTTATAATAAACAGTATTAACATTTACCGGCCTGAATGTCCAAGAAAATATGCGTCCTCCGACAGGAATCGAAACTGTATCCTATACGGAACTGTCATATAGCCTGACGTGCATTTACCGATTGATCAACCATGGATCGTTTCGCTTAGCAAAGTCGATTTTACTGATTTAAAACCACAATTCTCCATGATTTTCCCTCATTCATTCATGTCCAAGTGTAAACAAATGACGTCACGCAATATGAAATGGACAAAGTCCGACAATTACAAAAATTATAAAAAAAACGTCTTAAAATCATTGTCGGACTTTGTCCATTTATATATATATATATATATATATATATATATATATATATATATATATATATATATATATATATATATATATATGGGCAAAAGTTGCGCGTCCTGTGTAAGATATACGATTATAAACTACATTTGATAGCAAGGCTTCTGATCCGAAACATTTGAGCAGAGTGGAAACAGATATAATTGCTGATGTTTCGATGTCCACCCTGACCCGGGGGTCAGGTACCACTTTATGAGCAAATAGTTAGATCCCAAACAGTTTGAATTCTCTTCCTGTTTCTTGCTTCCGAGTCATGTTTCATCTTCGAAAATTTAATCATGTTCTGTCTTTTTAGTTTTCTTCTTTTGTTTTTTTCGCTTCTTAGTAAGGTTTTTTTTTCTTTTTCACATATCTTTTCACAGTTAGTCACCATCTGCGTCTTTTTTTCCTTTCTTGGACACGAAATGCAATCATTGACTTTCCTCCATTGCAAGTATCATTTCGTCAGTTTTGCATAAAGTATCCTGCCTGTGATGGAAAATATACGATGCATTGGATAAACTGTCGCCATTTTATATTTTTAATTTCGCACAAGCGCTTTTTTTTGTTTTTGATTTTGTCGACTGCACAGTGTAGCAAGGACAGATCGACAACTTCTGTGATAAAAAATGCACCATAACGCAATTCACTCCGCTAATAATTTGCAAACGACATGCTGTACTTGCATCGTATTCGCGCCTGGAGGTCTAATACGAATATTTCAGAGTGTTTGGGTTTCAATCTTAAGGTAGTGCAGAGGATTTAGAAAGAGTGAGATGATTATAATGGCGATTACGAAAGTGTTTGGAGTGATCACTAGTGATGGTGACGTCATGCTTCGATTTATCTTCCCATAGGACCTCAGACTCAATCCAGAGACCTACATCAAATACATTGATGAGGTAGTGATGCCCTGGGTCAAGAGGGTGGAAGCTAGTAGACCAAATGTCGGGCAACAAGAATCTGCACCACGCTTCACAAACAGGAGAAATCAGTCATAAGTGTCAGACAATTTCTGAGATCACACCACCCCTTACCTCTGGCCACCCAGTTCCCTAGACTGCAACACCCTTTTTCATTATGTGTGGTGTGCAGTTGAGCAAGAGAGCAACAAAACTCATTTTTACGCCAAAAATGAACTGAAGGCAAGGATTATGGCAGATCACCAAATTAAACAAGGAGACCGTCCAAAAGAGATGCAGAAGATACTGAAATTGTCTGGAGACCGTGGTTGAAGCCAATGGCGAGTTTACTGAATAAATTTATTCTTTCCTATTTCAAGATTTTTTGTGCAATTTTGGTAAATATATCTGTTAAAATGCGATGTCAATGCTATATTCATTTTTGCGTAATTTATACAATTTATCCATCGCACCCTATATACGGTGTTCGTCAGTGTTAAAGTCAGTGAAAATTCCATAGCAAATCTTTTTTTGCGGCAAACCCAGCAAGTATATTTTCCAATAATGTAATCGTAGATGTTATTCGCTTTAGGAACTAGGCGATTCTAGAGACGTCGACATTTCCAGCAACATGTGTGAATTCGCGCTAGTCATAAATTGAGTCTGAATCCTCGGTCGAATTAGCACAATTATGATTCTGCGCAGCATGGCTTCTGGTTATTCTCACTTTAGTTTGATCCCTACCCGACGACCTGCTGAATTTGCCAGGAGTAATACACTCGTCAGTTTGGGGTTTTGGATCGTTAGGAAACATGAGATTGCACACCGCATCAAGCCGAGAATAATTGAAGAAATGGCCCAAACAGGCTTTTAACTGCTTCGTTGAGAAGTAAAAATCAGGGAGAAAATAAAAACAAAACAATATGCGTATCAGTTTTACACACAGACGTACTCATATATATATATATATATATATATATATATATATATATATATATATATATATAATATAATATAATATAATATAAATAGTCATACTCGTTTGTAAAATTGTAAAAACCTTAGGTATTTTGGCTTGTAATTGAACAAACCAATGCCCAAGGGTAAATAAGGGATAAAAAAAAGAAAGAAGTAAGACCATGAAATTGAGGCGAAAACAATCGTCCAGAATTCAGGCTCAGAGTCCAAAGAAAAAAAAACTCCAAAACGAGTAAAGCAAAAGTAACTATGTAAAGTGCTCAATACAATAAGTAGAGCAAATGTAACTATGAACCTAAAGAGCCAGGTAAACCTACATAGGTTTCACTTATACGGATCGTCAGGGTAAGCTGGCCAGTTGACCCTGACGATCTGTATAGGTGAAACCTAGGTAGATTTACTTGACTCTTTAGGTTCACATATATATATGTATATATGGGGGGTATATATATATATATATATATATATATATATATATATATATATATATATATATATATATATATATATATAGCCGAGTTCGAATTCAAGTCGAATCCATTATATTCACTTACGTGCTAATACCCTTGAGAAAGGTATTAATCCGCTTCTTCGTCCCCTAGCTATGGGTAAATAGCAGGATAGACTGGGTTCTATAGCCTTGGATGGCAACTGGTCTAGGAGAAGGAAATTCTGAATTCAAAACTTGCGGAGGTTCGTTTAGACTCCTTGTGGCACGTAGTGCACCAGGTCTCTGTATTTGGCCCTTCAAAAAGTCTGGTTGGTTCGCACAAAGGTTTCACCACGATAATGAAATTTGTGCTGGTGGATGGGCTGTCGGTTACTAAGAACTAACCTGCTCGACCCTCATACTTCGAATACGATGAGTCCACCATATATATATATATATATATATATATATATATATATATATATATATATATATATATACAGCACGCCTTATATTTGTTTTATAATCCAACTGGATCCCAATATTATATATTAAAACTTATCCACAAGATCGCAATGTATTTATTAAAACAGAGCCTGTAAATTATATAACAGAGAAATCTAAAATTACCTCATGATTATAGATTATTTCAGCTAACGTCAATGGACTAGGCTTGTTCAATTCAAATGATGGACTGTATTCAGTGTTAGAACTAGAGATTTAAAATTTAATATAAAAAACAGTTGGAAAATTGACACATGACATAATGGACAACACAAACTGGACTAACAATGTTAAATTTTAAATCTCTAAATCCGACACTGAATACAGCCCATCATTTGAGTTGAACAGGCCTAACATATTGACGTTAGATGAAATAATCTATAATCAGGAGGTAATTTTGGATTTCTCTTTTATGTAATTATCCCTTAATTTGTTAGAGGATGTTTTATTTTAACTGTCCCTCGCTAATTATTTACACGCGATTTCCCCTCCCCTCCTTATAAGTATATATACTTATATATTATTGATTTTAGCGTGTTCCCCCCCCCTTTTAGCTCTTCATTTTCGTTGTTGTTCTTTTCGTTTAATTTAACACTTTTTTTCAACGATTTTCTCCAGATGAGATGTTGGACGAAAGGGACTTAGGGACTATTACCATTAATAATTTACTTGTTTTTAAAACAGTATACAGATTTTGTACCTCTAAGCATTTGTTTATATATATATATATATATATATATATATATAAAATTTTAATTTCTCTGTTATATATATATATATATATATATATATATATATATATATATATATATATATATATATAGTGTAATGAGTAAGAGAATAATGTAAATTCTAACGTTCACAACATTAATTCAAAAAGGGCTCAAGAGTAGAGCAATAATTATATATATATATATATATATATATACATATACATATATACATACATATATATATATATATATATGCATATATATATAAACATATACACACACACACACACACATATTATATATATATATATATATATATATATATATATATATATATTATAGATTTATATATGTGGACAAAATCAATTACCCACTGCAAAGATGCATTCTTGCTTCGTGATTTATGTGCATTTCGACTGGTGGGAACTAAAAATGGATAACCTTTTTTGTCCATGCTTTTGCAATTATTACATGTCCCACATAGAAAATATGATATTTAAACAGGTATCTGTACCTAATATATATCCGCTACGTAGACGATATTTTTATTTTAACAAATAGCACCAAAGAAATAGATACTCTTACGACCACATTTGAAAAAACGCTCTGCTCATAACTTTACCTATGCCATTCTAATATGTTCTCGTACAATATAGTAACATCACTTTTATCAGATCATTATATAAAAAACCCACTAGTAGAAACTCTTGCCATCTTAACTTTAAAATGAATCTGTTGTGGATTCCGGGTTGAAATCCGGTACCAATAAAAAACAAACGCCAAGAATGAATATAGGAAAATAATGTATTAACGTAACAAACTGGTAATGCAGGTTAGTAGTTCCAGGAATGCGGGTTAGTAGCAAAATATATATAGAGTCTTTGGTATTGAAGTATCGCTCTATGACTTCTTACTGAGTCTACGTGCTCGCTCACTGTGATTCCTACAACGCTGTTACCTCACCCCTCACTCTTCCGGTTACCTACAACCTTTCGACGGTCTTCCTCTCTCGGGTCTTCACGTAGCCGTAGTATTTGTATACACCGGGTGAGTCCATTTCTATAAAAAGGGGTGGACCCCTCAACAGAATTCCCACTCAGACACAAAATAGCAATAATAAAAAAAAACTTCCTAAAAAGTGCACACCAGAATTCACCCACTGGACTACTCTTCCTAAAAGAACTCAATAATGTAAAACAAACACTAATTCTTCCCTAACCACCTTATAGACCAACAAATTAGACTATTTCTTCCCAAGGTAAATAACAACGATAGTGAATATACAGGCAAAGAATACATAAATATTTTCTACAAAAAACAAATACACATTAACTACAAGATGAATCTTCACTTTGGAATAGTGTAAAGAAATACGCTACCCCAACTGAGTCGAATAAACAAATCAAATTAATTATCTATTACAAAAAAATTAAAACAGCTAACATTAGCCTCAAAAATAACAACACACCAGCAAATTCAAAATTACAACGAACATTATTTATGAGCTCAAATGCCCCTTAAGGAACTGTGTCCTGATCAATCCGAATTCATAAATAATTGCATCTGTCACACAACTACATGCCTATCCAGACGCCTTACGTTACACCTATCCGACCACAGCGCTACTAGAACCGATTTAAAGACACGTATAAACTTACCAGATTCCTTCCGAAACAAATGAGTAGAAAATAAAGACATAACCTCATCCAACTGTAAAAAGATTAAAAATAATGGAAGCCTTAATAATGAAAAAATAAAATGCCGACACTTAATAATATTAACCACGAAAACGGTCACAATATACGGTGCTCGGAAAATAAAACATCTCTATAACACTAAACAATACATACACAACGCAGACACTCAATTAAGCTGAATAAATAAAAATATCCTTGATAATGGCTAAAAGTATAGCCGAAAGCGCTCGGAATAATATATATATAGCTTTCGGCTATACTTTTAGCCATTATCAAGGATATATATATATATATATATATATATATATATATATATATATATATATATATATTGTGGATTCCGGGGTGAAATCCGCTCTCCAATGAATGACAAACGCAAGAATGAAATAAGGCAAATAAATGTATTTACACAGTAATACAATTGGTAATACAGTTAATAAATCCAGAAACGCGGTTAGTAGCAATATATATATATATATATATATATATAGATAGATAGATAGATAGATAGATAGATAGATAGATAGATAGATAGATATAGATATAGATATTGATATATATATATATATATATGTATAGTCTGGTAAATTCAGTCTCGACCTAGGACTTCCTTAGAATCTACGTGCTTGTAACTGTGACCGTGACCTCTGCAAGCGGTTACCTCCAACTCAATCACAATCACTGTCTCTGACTACTCTGACTGACTCTGGGTATTTAACGGCAGCAGTCCAAGTAAAACTCTGGTCGAGTCCACTTGTATGAAAAGGGGTGGACCCCCAAACACCCCCCTCTTTAGATCCCTTTTTGGGGGGTTAGTATTTTTGTCTCTTATGGCTGATAATAAGGGGTTCGACAAATTTTCTCTTCCTGTTTGATCTTCTCATTTCTGCGTCTTCCTGCGGTCTTTGGATCTCAAACTCTTCGAAGATTGTATCCATAGAGTCGTCGTTTTCTGCGGTTGACGAGCTTGGCTCCTCAACCCGTCTTTTTGTAATTGGTCGATATGTCTTCTATGTGAAAACTTCTCGCCTTTTATTGTGTACATTAGATTTCCTAATCTATTGATTACTATTTCAGGCTCCTAGTAAGCCATATTGTTTCTAAACATTCTAAAATAAACCCGTTCTCCAGGTTTGAATGATCTCTTTGGTACAATCGGTGTATACTGGTTTTTGTTCTTGTTTGGCAATAATTTGTCAAACACCGACCTTACTCTCCGAGCAAACATCAATTCCGCCGATGAAAGACCCGATGGCGTGCTCACGTTAGGTGTTATTCTGTACACTTGGAGGAACTCTTGTATCGCTTTTATCGTCGATACATTCTCGGCTTTTTTAACGCTCTTTTTAGTGTGTCAACGAATTTTTCAGCTTGTCCGTTCGACCTTAGGTGGTACGGAGCTATCTTGATATGTTTTACTTGATATGTCTCACAAAATTCTTTGAATCCTTTGAATGGTGTGCCGTTATCGCTTACCAAACAATCCGCGACGCCAAATCTCGCGAATAGTTCGTGTAAACAGTTTATGGTGTTTTCTGTCGTCGGGTGTTTAAATCTGACAACCTCTGGCCATTTACTGACACTATCTACTGTTATTAAATAATAGTAACCTTCAATGGGTCCTGCGTAATCCACGGGTATTCTGGACCACGGCCTGTCGACTTTGAGCCATGTCCTTTGTATAGAGGGTGGTGCCTTCGCCGCAGCAGCAAAACCTTTGCAACTTTCCACCATTTGCGTGATATCATCGTCCATGTTCGGCCAGTAGACAAAACTTCTCATAAGTGATTTCATCCGGTTTTTTCCGGGATGTCCTAAGTGAAAATCTTTCAAGATCCGTCTTCGTAGCGACTTCGGTATTACTACTCTCTCGTTATACAATAATATGTTGTCACAGATTGAGAAACTATCTGCTAAATTCCTCACTTTCTCTATTTTTTTCTTGGTATGCTGAATAAACTCGTCTCTTTCTGCTTCTCGTCTTATCTCTAGCAGCGTTACAGGTAGTTCCTTTATTGTATTGCATAGTACCTTACTGATTTCATCTTGTAATGCTGCAATTACCGAATCTTCTAACGGTTCGCTTTTCGCAGGTATTAATCGCGATAGTCCATCAGTGTGTCCTATTTTCTTTGATGGTAAGAAATCCAGTTTAAAATTGTAGTTTAGTAACACAATTCCCCATCTTAAAAGTCTGTTCGCTGTATAGACTGGTAGACCTTTTTTTGAACCGAAAATCGTAAGAAGTGGTTTGTGATCCGTTTGGAGCGTGAACTCTCTCCCATAAATATATCTGTGGAAACGAGTTACTGCAAAAATTATGCCCAATGCCTCCTTTTTGATCTGTGAATAGTTTCTCTCCGCCGGTAATAATGATCTAGATGCGTGTGCAACGGGTTTGTTTGTACCGTTCCGCATCTTGTGTGAAATACACGCGCCTACCCCATGTGAGTTCATGTCACTTGCAATAATAATTTCGAGTTCGGGATCGAAATGTGTCCATGCTAACTCTGAAGTTAATTTTTGCATTATTTCTTTAAATGCTTTTTTACAGTCCTCGGTCCAATTCCAATTATTTTCCTTTTTTAGTAACTCATTTAGTGGAGCCTTCAATTTATGCATATTATCAATAAATTCGCCATAGTAGTTAGCTAGACCTAGGAAACTTTGTAGTTCTGCAACATTTTTTGGTTCAGACATATTTATAATTGCCGATGCCCTCTCTGGGTCCGGTTTCCTACCATTTTCATTTATTATCTGTCCTAAATATTTAATTTCAATTAGGAAAAAATCACACTTTTCCTCTTTTACTTTGAACCCGAAGTCTTGAAGTCTTCTGAAAACTTTCTTTTGTGTGTGCTATGTGCTCTTCAACATTGTCGCTCTTAATTAGAATATCATCCAGATAAGCGGTCGCGAAATTCTGGCCCGTGAGCATTGTATCTATCGTTTGCTGAAAAATTGCTGGTGCAACTTTTACACCGAATGGTAGTCTGTTGAATTTGTACAATCGTTTGTGTGTATTAATGCAAAGGATTTTCGTACTCTCTTCTTCGTACTGGGATTTGTAGATAAGCCTCACTAAGATCTATTTTTGAAAATATCTTACCGCCGTTGAGCTTTGTAAATATCTCCTCTGGGCTCGGTAGTGGGTAATGGTGGTCTTTTATTGCCTTGTTGGGTCCCGTCGAAAAATCTGCGCATACGCGGATTTCTCCTGACTTCTTTCTTACATAAACCACCGGCGCTGCCCACTCGCTAAACTCTGTTTTTGATAGAATCCCAGTTTGTTCAAGTCTCTCTAATTCTTTGTCTATTTTTTCTATAGTAGCGAACGGTACATTTCGCTTCTTTCTAAAAATTGGTAGGACGTTTTCTTTTAATTCAATTTTGGCCTTAAATTTGTTCCATCGTCCCAACCCGCTTGAAAATACCTCAGGAAATTGGTTATATAATTCTTCCTTTAATTTTATAGTATCTGATGGTTCAACCTCGAACTTTTTGCAAAAAGAGTTGATAGGTAGATCCCAAACGTTGAACTTCTGCATCCAGTCGATACCTACTAGATTTTCAATATCTTTCATGGCGTATATCTGATTTTTTTTTTTTTTTTTGGTTTTGCCGTGAAATTTAACATTCACGATTATTTCTTCCTTCAAATTTTATTCATTTGCTTGCATCCGACTTGGCGATTTTTGCGTGTGTAATTAGATGTTTTCTCCATGTCTGTAAGTTGATTATCGTGAGGTCGGAACCCGAATCCAATTGTAATTTAATCTTTTTATTTAAAATTTCCAGTTCCACATATTTCCTTACATTGGTGTTGTCATCGTTATGCATCCTTGTAGCTCTTATTCTATTAGTATCTTTTCTATTTCTACATTGGGATGCCTTGTGGCCCTTTTTCCACATTCAAGACAGTTTTTATTTCTAAAGCGGCAATCCATGTTCCAATGTAGTCCTCCACATCGATAACATGCTGATGTGGGGGGGGGACTTATATTTACTTCGATTTTCGTCATAATTTGTCCTGTATGTTGTACTTTTTCTCTTATTATAAAATTTTCTTTTTCTTTCCGGGGAGGGTGAGATTCTTTTTTCATTGTCATAAAATTTTCTTTTTCTTTCCGGGGAGGGTGAAGAACGTAGACTTTTGTTTAACACAGCTTATTCCTCAATGACCTTCGCGTCTTTCTTATAGTTAGACATCTCTGGCAATCTTCCGATAATTTCTGTAATGTTAAACCCGGTTCATTTTGTAATTTTGCAAGCATTCTTCTGCGCATTTCGCTATCTTTTGTTGAAACTAACCCTTGAACAAAGATGAGACATTTGAAATTGTCCTGGGTTAATTCCGCTAGTTTGAAGTTGTCACAATACGATTGCGGTAAACGTGGAATAATCTTCATTATCGCCCTTTTAACAGGTTAAGTCATTTCCACCTCCTGTGGAAGAGTGATGATTTGGGGCGGAAGAGTTCTTTAAGACATGTCACTGCTTCGTCAAATGTTAATTCGTTCGTTTTTTTGGCAAGATATAATCCACGAACTTTGTATATTCTTCAGTTCCTAATTTTCTAAGCAATAGACGTAGCTTTTTTGCTTCTGTCCAGCTTTGACAGTCGATACTGAAGATGTCTTCATGTCTTCTGAAGTAATCTCCGAAATTTTTGTCCTCATCTAGAGAATATTTGAAAATCTCTATGGTATTCCACACTGCGTCCTGCAAAAAAGTTGCTTCTCTTTAAATATCTAATTGCTTGTTGCCCGCTACTTTCAATATTAGTTCCTGGAGCTCTATTTGTCTTTCTTGATTTTCCATTTGCGTTTGTAATAATTGCTTTTGCCATTTTTCTTCCATTTGTTTTTGTAGTTGTAATTGTTGATCATTTTGGTATTTTTTCAGTTCTACCAAAATATTTTAAAAATCTTCCATGATAACTCAATTTTACGTATTTTTACTCCTCGCAACTGTTTGTCGCTAATTTGTTGTGGACGAGAGGAGGAGTTTTCTATTTCTTCTTCTCATGTGATTTCGAATAGCTCGACACCAATTTGTTGTGGACGACGAGGGAAAATTTTTTGTTGTGTTTTATTTTTTTTTTTTCAGGTGAGTTCGAATCTTCGTCGCCAATTTGCTTGTTAGATGACGAGGGAAGATTTTTCTTTTGTTGTTCTTTTCTTTTCCGCGTGGGTTCGAATCTTCGTCGCCAATTTGTTGTGGATTCCGAGATGAAATCCGCTCTCCAATGAATGACAAACGCATTATATATATATATATATATATATATATATATATATATATATATATATATATGTGTGTGTGTGTGTATATATATATATATATATATATATATATATATATATATATATATATATATACATACATGTGTATACTGATTTCAGGTAACTTGGGAAATATGTGTATGTACGTATGTGTGCATGTGTGTGTGTATGTACTGATTCCTTGTAATGGGACGGTATGTGGGTTTGTGCGTTTGTGTATATGTGTGTGTATGTGTGGGTGTGGGTGTATAGATGTGTTCACTGATTCCTCGTAGTGAGACAGTGTGTACGTATGGAGAGGGGATATACACATATATACTCGCATGCTGACAAAAGCACACGTAAATGGAAATAGTTCTAAGGAAACCCAGGGGTCATTAAAAGATAAGCATGCCGATAACTACTCTATCATTTCTCGAACCAATCTTAATTGTTTTATAACCCTTCACGCAGAACTTTTAACTGCAAGTTCAAGAAAGACATTTGGATCACTAATACAAAAATATCTCATATCGACAATACTTAACATCAAAAACCATAAAGAAAAAAGTTAATTATATGTGGAAATCTCCATCCTTTGCTTGATGACGGTCGTGAGACCGGAAACACGTGTAGCAAAATTATGGAAAATAATCCATAATATCTTTTTTAAAAATCCACGTTACAACCAAAACCCTTTGCGGTTCTCTCTTGTTTTTAATATAGACGCTTTTCTCTTGTTGGAACTTCTTTAACTTCTTCCTTATATATATATATATATATATATATATATATATATATATATATATATATATATTAGTGTGTGTTTGTATGTATGAAAATATTTTGCAAATATGGGGACGCGTTTCGCACATTAAGTATTGTTTCAACCTGCGCACGATATATATATATATATATATATATATATTGTCCTTGTTAAAACTGATATTAAGGGGAACGGGCAATAAAATAACAAGAATTAAAAAGACAGGAGATAATGATTGACATTGTTTTCAATTTTTGAAGAGCAATGTTGACTGGGAAGCAAGTAGACGGAAGAGAACTCTGCAATCGGGAAGTGTGAAAGAAGAAACTATTAGCATAGAACTTACGGTTACATTTTGCTATTTCAACTGTAAAATGATTAGCCATTGCCACCACCATAGTAGTGGGCTTAAATCTAGATTCTAGATACCGTAGCAGAAATTTCATCAGAACAATTGCGATGAAACTATTTATGGAAAAGTCATGTTTCGGCCGTGTGAAAGGTGCTGAAGCCGAGACACCAGAGCAGGAATAATGATGTGGCAGATCTTCTTTGTATTTCATGAAAAATCTCTAAATATACAGCAGGAACAAGAAAACCAAATGTGGCAGTCATATTCAAAGCAAGAGCCAATAGTAGACTTATTTATGACTTAGTAGATTTATGTAAGATAGATTCTGGCGACAAAAATTGTCTAGCAATACATAGTCAGATACTGAATCATACGCACTTATAGCAACATTAACATCTAGATTATTTCTCTTGATCCACAGACAATAGTTGTGGAACAGTACAGGTGTTTGTGCCTGCTTTACGATATTTATTTCCCGGTCGATAATAAAGCATTAATTTTTAGCTAGTTTTATAGCCGCCATTTGTAAATCCTCCGTGATAGGCGGGTGAAAGTCACAAATATGGAATTGAATAAATGTAAATTCATTCTTCTTTTTTATGTTAGTAAACTATTATATATATCGAGAAGGCCGTCTTTAGTCATAAATCATTCAGAGAAACTGGCTGTCTTCAACTCCTGAGGAAAGCAAGAACAAAAAATATGTACCGCTATTATACTTATTCACTTTACAAATTCTCAATATGTTTGACGTTGTTCTTAAAAAACGACCAGAACTTAAATGCATAATACGTTTTACTGAGTTGGCGAGATAGTCATACGTAGAAAATTTGTTGAAAATATCCCACATTTTGCCTGTTCAGAAAGCAATCACCTCTCTTTATCCCATGACTACCTCGCCAGTCATATGAAAGATCAAACACTTAGACCCAGGCCTGAGTACCAGGAATGTGAAAATAAAAACAGCCTGCACACACTATTATAATTCTTCTAAAGTCAATCTGGACCGACCATATACTTCCAAATTTATAATCACCTTAACCAAACAATCCAACTCACAATGGATTTCTTTTTCTGTCTGTCAATGAACACACACAAAAAGAAAATGTATGACAAAGTCCAAATAATTCGTGTGACGCGTTTCATCATTTTAAGACCTCATCAGAATAAGTGATGGAATTACTCATTCGCCTGAAGTAGTGGAATGCTGAAATTTTAAATTTAAATTATTTTTTTAAAATATATGTTTGTGCATATGACAGGTTCGGAGAAGGAGTATCATATTCAACATTTGATAATTTTGCGGCAATACACGCTGAAAGGTTTTAAGCAGTTTTGATCAACATTTCTTTTCATGGTTAGCCGTAGGGAATTGTAAATGTAGGACTACCTTACACTTAAGTAAAATAATAACAATAAAAATATTTATTAAGACTTTATTACAGGAAATACCAAGTTTTACGGAAACATTGTTGACAGTTATGTATTTAGTTACATAACAAATAAATAAAAATAATATAAATTTTGAAATTGTATTCGATTTGTTGTTCGGTATTTTTCATTTTCTCCTTTGTTATTGGCAGCATTTTAGAATACATTGGTTGCAATGCTAAGTTTCTTAAGTTGAACAAACTGGATCTTTTTCATTTACGCTTTGTTACCTCTCTTTTCCATTATTGTTTTTAGATCGCTTTCCACCAGTCATTTTGATGGGCAACAGAAAAATTCTGAAATTTAGAATGATTTTATTCCATTTAAAAAAATAAAGCTTGTCAAAAGGAATATTTTAAATTAATATACGACAAAAAATAAAATCCTTGTGACAAAAACTTAAATGATTTCACTATAATTATGTAACAATAATGTAATGATATTCCAGAGAAAAATCTACGGTTTATGTTACCTCATCTCATTGCATGGTTACGAATTATAAACCTAAATTGAGCTTGAAATATTGTGGAATCGGCTGTATTATTTTGTAAAATACTTGGATATGATATAATTTGAAATATAATGTAATGTACTTGGATATGAATAATTTGCAGCGAAAAAAGCAATTTTCGATTCTTTTTTTTTCGTTGAACACGCCCTCCTCTGCCGATCGCGTCATATAGTCTGTCCAATTTCCTCTAATTTCCTTTTCTTTTTGATCATGTTTCCATCACTTTTGTAATTATATATAACATAAATGTGACAATAGATCTATCCTGAAAGGTAAAATGCTGTAAGAACCTGAACTCAAATTTGCTGTGGAAGAACTTAAGATTAAAGCACTTTCTATAAACTATTTTTTTTTTCATTTGCGGCCTCTAAAATAAATCTTCTGAATAAATAATAACGGAGTGGGGCGCAGGTTTGAATCCTGCCAGAGAGCGCATTTTTCTTTTATCTGATTTCTCTAATATTCAGGCCGGTAGACGGAATAAAATACTGCTTAAAATAAACGGAGCGTCTACTCAAATATGGGTAACCACTAAAAATAACATCCGCCGTGATAAAAATCGATTACATTTTTAGGATTTCCTAGTCCCAATTTGTCTGTGTACGATGGGGAATAAAAAACAAGAAACCAAAGAGAGTTCATCCAAAAAAATTACAATGAAAGTATTTTTTTTATAGTGGAACACACCTATTCTATAGTGAATAGACTCTCCCATCTATAATAATTTGGAATAGGAATAGTAACGAGGAGTCGCTCAGTGGGTCGGTCTGAGTTCAGTCTGAGGTCGGATGACCGGCTGACCGGTTGAACTCTCTGCCTTCGGGAGGGGAGGGACCCAAACGAGTTCTACCATTCTCTTTCGGGGAGGTAAACCGACCCTGAATCTGTTTATACGGGTTCAATGGGCATATTTTTGGCGGAGCCCACGGACTCGGAGATCCCACGTTAAAAAGGCCTTCTGCCATATGACGCCCTCGTGGGGGTTGGTAACTGAATATCGTCGCTCAGTGGGTCGGTCTGAGTTCAGTCTGAGGTCGGATGACCGGCTGACCGGTTGAACTCTCTGCCTTCGGGCGAGGAGGAACCCGAACGAGGCTACGCCGAAGGGCGGATTCTCTTTCGGTGAGGTAAACTGACCCTGAACCCGTTTATACGGGTTCAATGGGCATATTTTCGGCCGAGCCCACGGGCTCGGAGATCCCACGTTAAACCGGCCTTGTGCTACATGATGCCCACGTGGGGGGGGGGGTGACTAAATACCGTCGCTGAGTAGGTCGGTCAGTCAGTCGATGCCGAACGACCGTTAGTAGGATACTAAAGCATCAGCGACCACAACTAGATTTCTCTGCGTCATTACCTATTATATCAAGTTCGTAACGTTTTGTACGTCGAACCTATTTTAGGACCGACTTAGTACAAATACAAGCCTCCACTGTGAAACTACTCCACAACATATATATAGTAAATGCTCAGGGAAGCTATATTATGGCCGTGGGAAAGTGACAGAAGTCGACATGCGAGCTCAGGGACAATAGCATCGGAGATTCATCTTTGTAATTTATCAAGAGTTTCTAAATCTATAGCAGAAGTATCAGACTAGATGCAATAGCAATGTTTAATGCATCGACGAATAGTAAACTTAAATGTGTAAGATAGATTCTGGTGAGAATAATTGTCTAACATGACACAGTGAATCAACTTTCCTCGTTGCAGACTTAGCAATTGATTGAATGTAATCTTTCCGCCTCATGTCAGCGGAAAACATTAGTCCGAGGTGAAATAAATCACTTTGAAATGTCAGAACAAAATTTCATAATATTTTGTAGTGAGTTTCATAAAATGTTTGTTTTTTTTTATATTTGTACAGAAATTTAATTATTCATTCCTCCTTTTATTCCGCAATATTTTGTTATCTTCGAGGAAGAACCATGGTTTCATAATCCCAGACTCTGAGTGATGAAAATCGTTTACTGGCTTCCAGAAAATTAGAGTTCTTCCAAACCAAACTTTACCAATATCTACCGGGTCTGGTGTTGTCCAGATAAAAATGAACACCATCCTGAAAAACAAATTCTAGACGCTTTTTTTGTTATTTTGTTGCCTTTCATCAGTTCATCGACGGCTTCCAAAAAATTAACATTACCCAATTTTGCTCAAAAGGTTTGACTCGACTCCAACTACTTCCCAACATTGCCGCATGCTGGAGTGATGTTGTCATCGGGCTTATATTCTCAAGAAAAGACTTCCCTGACAATTGGCCGTAGTGAGAGTCGAACTAAGAAATGTAGCTCGTCCGAAAGTCTGCTATAGTAATATCGAATATTCGACGAATTGTTCTCATCTTGGTACCATTGAGGAAAGCTCACCAGAACAATTACCATGAAAATATTTATATAAAAAGGTACGGGAAAGTAGTATTATAGTGATAGGAAAGTGACTGATGCTGAGAGGCCAGTTCCAGACCAATAACATAGAAGATTCTTTTTTGTATTTTATCAAGAGTATCTAAATCTATGGCAGAAGCACAAGACCAGATGTGGCAGCAATGTTCAATGCATGTACGAATGGTAGACTTATAAATGTGTAAGATAGATTCTGGTGAGAAAAAATTGTCTAGAACAATGATATATGAACTTTATTTCAATCCTTCATAAGCCTCCAATCCTGGAATAATATATATATATATATATATATATATATATATATATATATATATATATATATATATATATGAACTTTATTTCCATCCTTCATGAGCTTCCGATCCTTAGCTATGATTAATTAATGATTAACATGTGGTTTTCGTTTATGATCGATTTTATCACACTTCTTCTGTTAAGCTTAGACAGTAATTATACATTCTCATTGTTCAAAGTAGTGTCTTGTCGTGTCATAAACACGTCAGAGAATTCCAGTAAGATATCTTTAATCATTTCTAAGATACAACGTCACAATAGGTTAATCTAAAAATTGGACAATTTTGCTGTTACACATTTTGGACAATGTTACTGTTACACTCACTATATCAATTTTATTTTTATATATTTATTTCTGAGTGGCATATATAGCATTATTCGGACTATTGTCCTCATCTTTGTCGCCATATTTATTATAACGTTTCGGCCGATGTACGCTCCGGCCTTCTTCAGATGTTGGAATGTCGAAGTGAACCCTTTATTTCTCTCACTGGGGTACACTGTTCTAGTTCCATGTGCCATGTTTAATGGACATCAGTTATCAGTTATCTCTTGTTAATTTCCCTCAGAAAGTTTGCCGGGTATTGAACTTACACTCTTTGGGTCCTGTCACTGGATCTAACGAACGCCTTTATCCACTGTGTCATGTGTCCTTGAAGACATCTGTGTGTGAATTTTGGGGTATTATAAACATAATGTCTTTAGCATCAATTTTTACCAGTGCTCATATTGCAATTTTTGCTGTTATTGCATGTTTTTACCAGAAGCCATAGTGACAGGACTCAAAGAGTGTGAGTTCAATACCCGTTTAAGGCAGTGGAGAATATTCAGATGGATATTAACAGGAGATAACTGATAACTGACAGCCATTAAAGATGGAACAAGAAAAGTCTACCCCAGTGAGAGAAATAAAAGGTTCAGTTCGACATTCCGACGGCCTGAAGAATGGCGGAGCGTACAACGGCCGAAACGTTGTAATAAATATGGCGACAAAGATGAGAACAATAGTCCGAATAATGTAAATAATGTACATATGATATGTCCCCGAAAGGGATATATTTGAACGAAGTAGCTAAGTGGTTTTGGCTACTATAACCAAGTAGATTACGGTAGCATTAATCGACTGGTACGCGTCGTAGTCGCAGGTAAGAAGTGTAGATCAATGGCGTAGTCCAGTGGGCGTCGTTATTAACTTAGCTCTCAGACTAAGGCTCTTTTTGACTCTCCTACGCGTCCGTCGGTATTTATGACGGACACCACCCAATCATGTTCTAGTGAGGAGGAACACAGGTGTATGCATATTCCAGTATATCAACATAATAGCTCATCTCAGAAATATAGAGAGATAATGCATATATAGCAGTTTGGTATTTCTCTGTATTTATTATTAATTTCTTAAAGTAACATTTTTCTGTTTCAAATTTGCAGTGAGATTATTTTTTCCACTTTGATTTTTTGCGTTTTGGTCATAAACGACTCTGACACACAAAAGCATCGCTAAAGTAAAATCAATGCCGATGACACTTGTTAGCATCATTATTTTATAGTTTACTTAATTCTTATTTAAAAAAAAAAGAATCAGAAGTAATTTATACGAAGTGCGGCAGAAATACCACACTCCTTACCTCCCAGAAATACCTCTCACATAATGGTAATACATTAGCGAGATGAAGACAGAGTTGCCACAAGTATCTTACCATTATATTGGAGGTCTTTCTGGCAGCTATATAGGGGCTCTATATCTTTGCGCCCTGTACCATTTTAGGCCTTGCTAGTTTTTCTTTGCGCCATCTTGTACATTTTCAAGCGCTTGCTTCATTCGGCTTATCTCAGATTCTTACAAACTTCGTTTCATGAACTCTCTACACGCTTTTCATTATCGTATTCGTCCTCTTCATACTCTTTGTCCCGTAACCTTTCAGCGGATGCAAACGATTAATTTAATCGGGCAAGACACGGAACTAGCCACTGACCGCTGCAGAAATATAACGTTAATGCCGACAATTGAGTCTATTACTCGGTGCTGACGCGTAATACGGCATCTGTTGCAACAATATAACTTCGGCCGAACCAACTGAATATTCATATAGCCGCATTGATATCTTGCCGCACTGCTTCAGAGCTTGCAATGGATCCTGACGGGCTGGCGATAGAAGAAAAATGGGGTCGCTTTGACATTGATGTCTCCATAGCGTTAATCTGATTACTAATATGATTATATCCACGAGGGTCATTGAACCTTTTATGATGCGTCAATTTCAATGCAGTGCTTCGACGTTAAGAATAGTTACTGAGATTTTGTTCGCAAAACCTAATATATTTTCAGTCCCATTGCTTTTAGGTGGCATTCGTTTTTTTCCTCGGCATATAAAATTAATCATTTTTTGATTCCTTTATTCTTAGAAAAGTTTACTCAATAATTTTCATGAATTCTTCATGAATTCAAGCATCCTACGAGGCTGGAATCCCGCTCTCACTCTTTCACTGTTGAAACTATTAAATGTAGCCGTCACTTCTACTCCAATAGCTTCATATCTCGCACCTCTCGCCTGTGGAACACCCTTCCCTATCCCTGTTTCCCTGAGAGCTATAATCTCCAACTATTCAAATGTAATGTCAATCAACATCTCCAGGGCTTCCTGCCTTGCTTGGGGTGAAACGCTTAAAAAAAAGATAAATAAACACTGAAGAAACTCCAGCAGCTATAATTCACGTTTGGAATTATTACAAATAAAGGGACTCTATTTTCGTTGCTTTTCACTTTGTTTGTTGTTGCATACATGCTATAGTTTCTCTGCGTTAAAGTAAATGTTAATATGTATATATAATTTTGTATATGATATAGAAGTATAAAATTCTCTCTGAGAACAAAACATTTTTGTCATTCAGTTCCTGTCAACTATTCCGTTCCGTCCGTGAAATAAAGTGTTATCGTATCACGGATATAATAATGCCAATAGTATTTCTTTCTTCGATAGCACATACATTATCTGGTGACATACCCGACGTGATATATTATTACCTCATTAAAGATATGGGGAACAGACAACAATCGATCCTAGGCTTAAGAACTAAGAAGATTATAGTTTTCTAGGAAGCATCATTGCTGCTGTCTTTTCCACAAAGTAGCGGTTCTGATGAAGAATCCTTGGGTGTAGAACGCTGTTTTTATCTAAGGAATACGTAGAAGTTGGACAAAGTCAAGTTGGTCTTGGGTATAATGACAGTGTTGTTCGCATTAAAGAATGAAGCTCGTCGAAACATTTGCCATTGGAAGTAGCAATAGAGTAGAGTTTGGCTCGTGACGCTGCCTCTGTGGGAAATTTGGATTAGTGTGGAAAAGTAAGTCATCACTCACAAGGCCGTGTAAAATATATGGAGCTCTGTCAAGACAGGAAAAATAAGAACTTGACAGATCTGGTGGGCTTAACTATGGAATAATTCATTCGTTTCTCCTGATCCGACGCTTGAAAAGATAAACAATGCCAGAAGGCATTTTAATTTCTTTTTTCTTTTTTTTGATGCAGGAGAATATTTATACTCAAAATGAGAAAGAGACAGTTATAATGAGTGTTGTGACGTCTTCCTTCTATTGAGGCTATTGTGGACTCTTCCATTTACTTTAAAGTATTAGGAAAGGAAGCCTCGGTGGGGAACAGTGCTAAACTGTTCATCTCTCGAACTCTCTGACTTGAGCGAAGAGGGACCCTAACGAGGCTTTGCTGAGGGGCAAAGTTTCCTCCGGTGAGGTAGACAGGCTCTGAACCCGTTTATACGGGTTCTACGGGAATATTTTTGGCCGAGCCTACAGGCTCGGAAAACCCACGGCAAACTCGGCCTTGTGCCACATACGTCCCTCGTGGGTGGTGGGGCTGTAAACTATTAACAGTACTAGACTGTTCATTTCTGTCAAACTCTCTGCCGTGAGCAGAGAGGAACCCGGACGAAGCTGTGCCGAAGGGCAAAGTTTCGTCCGGGGAGGTAGACAGGCCCTGAACACGTCGATCGTTTTCACTACCTCGTAGTAGTTGACAGTCATTCCAAGTGGCCAGAGGTATTGAAATGCAAGAAGCCGACCGCGGAGGTGACAGTGAAGTTTTACACGAGCTATTTGCTCGTTTCGGGGTCGTTGACTGTATTGTAATAAACAATGGCACACAAACTGCATCGTGTGAATTTAAGGAGTTTTGTCAGTCATTCCTGATTGAACATGTAACCACGGCGCCATATCACCCAAGAAGTAACGGACAGGCAGAGCGTTATGTAGATACTTTTATCAGAACACTGAGGAAGGCAAGAGGTAATCCCACCAATACGACTATACAGTTTTTGCAGGTCTAACGGGTAACTCCTAATCGTAGTGCTTCCATCTGCCAAGACGCCAGCGGAGGTCATGTTTGCCAGGAAAATAAAGTCGGTATTTGAAAAATTTTTTCCTAAAGAAACAAAAGCAGGTAATAAGAATAAAGTGCTTAAGAAGCGCTTTAGGATCGGCGAAATTTTCGTGTATTTGGTAATAACAAAGCTCACTGAGTGATAAGTATAATTGACAAACAAATTGGGAACATGATGTACATGATTCAGGGACCTAACTTTGAATATAAACGTCATGTTAACCAAATCCGAAGAAGTTATGAAAGCATAATCGATAGGGATCCCATAGAAGATGATACTAGGGACGTCATCTTTGACATATTCAAGGTTTCATTACTACAATTGGTACCAGAGCTCAGAAGATCCAAAAGGAAAAGGAAGTTCACAGAACTTTTAGAAGTTAACCTGAAAAGGAAAAGATATTAAAAATCTTTCATTTCATAACATGACTCCAGAAAAAGGGAGAGAAATAGATAAAAAAAACTCTTCCCCTCACGTATAAACTTTTGGATTACCAGAAAAGCACGATACTCATTGAATTTACCATTAAAACTTATCCATTTTTTTTCATAATTTTGGAATAATGAATAAACTATTGTAACACGTGAAATGCGTGTCGTAAATCTTTAAAAAAAAGAGAGAAAAAAATATTGTGAATTAATTCCTACATATAGCTTCTTTTTTTTTTCAAAGTGGTTGTTGCTGATTTTTTCTTTTATTTTTTTGGGTTGAATAAAATATTGTGATAATGATAAAAAAAGAGACTCCATGCGAAGTCAGGCTGCAAAGAGGTGGGGGTTAGGAACGTCTGCCCTCTATTGGGGCTATTGCGGACTTTTCCAATTACTATAAAGTAGTAGGAAAGTAAGCCTCATGGTTGGGGAGGAAATAGTTATATAGACTGAACGCTGGTCAACCGACACACACATACCCCCCCACACACACACGCACACATTCTCAAGTCGTAAACACCATTTTTTTGTATTTACTGCTCAATATCCTATTTGTCTGCAACCTCTTGCTTTGTTATTTCTTAACCATTACTTGGTCATAACAATGAGGAAGGAGGGTTTGGAAAAAATAACCCTCACAAGTCAAGAAAGATAGGGAAAGATATTTGGTCGCTTACCTGACGAGTTTGTTTGAATGAATAGTGGAACGGCAGGTTTGGAAAATGTTGAAACAGTGCTAAAGGCTAAAAGGAAGTCGTGGCGAGTTATGACTGACAAATTCTAAAGGAAGTCGGAACATAGAAGATCTCTCAGTATGAACCTACAAATCCATGAAAAACCAATAAGGAAGTCATGGAGACCCATGCTCGTCTATATTCTGAAGGGTCACTGCACTAAGAAAATCTCCTAATGTAAATATTCAAATTAATGAAATAATAATAGTAATAAGCACTGAACAGTATCTGTAGTCGTGCACATTTAGCTGTAATGCATGTGCTCTGGATAACGTTACCAGACTTGATGGCTACATTAGGATTTATCTATTTGCACCGAACCTCAAGTCTTTTTAGCGTGCTGCTCTCTCACATAATAATAATAATAATGATAATAATAATAATAATAATAATAAGAAGAAGAAGAAGAAGAAGAAGAAGAACAAGAACAACAACAACAACAACAAGTTTTAAGCCGTAAATATTTGGCGGTTTTTCTATTTTAATCTTCTTATGAATCTTAATCAGGACTAAAATAATGGCGTGGTTCTACGACAATAAAATATCCGTAGAAATTCCTCCATCGCATCGCTAAATATTTGAGCCTAACAACTTATTGACAAATATTGCAATAAAAATCATAAATAAGGGGACATAGACGAAAAGATTTGAAATTGAAACTTTATTTTTCCCATTGGAACAGACGTTAAAGACTATTCTCTTCGCTTCTTTCTTTCATTCGTTTTCTCACCGACGACATTTAGTGTCTTTGCTATGACTTTCGCGTTTTTACACGTAATCAAAACGGAAGAGTTCATTATTTATGAGGAATTGACCTGGTGGTGGTGGTGAAGAAGAAGAAAGATGATGATGATGTGATGATGTTGTTGGTGGTGGTCGTGGAACGGCTGCTGGTTTACGTAAATTCTATTAAATTTCACGCAGATTCTTTTGTTTTATAGAAGTGAAAATCCATCATTTATTGCAAGACTTTTTCTGTATGTTTTTCCGAATATTGACTATTTTTGAGTTTGCTAATTGCTTTTAGACCAGTTTATATTTGGATTTATAGTAATAATAATAATAATAATAATAATAATAATAAACATTATTATTATCATTATTATTATTATTACTGTTATTCTTAATAGAATTATTGGCTGTTGTATAATTACTATTAATTTTTTTTGATATCTGTCAAATCTTTAACCATCTGCGATAGTTTTTGAATTTTAGTGTTTTATATTCTTTCTGCATTCAACTCTTTTAATTTTCCCCATGAATACAGACGTATACATACATACATATATATATATATATATATATATATATATATATATATATATATATATACATATAGTGTGTGTGTGTGTGTGTGTGTGTGCGTGTGCGTGTGCGTGTGTGTGTTGATTTGGGTATGTGAGGAATTAACCAAAAAGATTTTTAAATATTTCAATGACAATCATGAATATGAATTCTGGTCGTTATTTTAAGAAGTCTGAAGAAATAAAAAGAATCTGAAATTGACAATTTTTTTTCCATTTCACGAAGACAGCCGTAAAATACTTCTAACTTCTTTTCTTCTTTTCTTTATTTCAGTCATTCATTCATTTTCTTACTGAAACCAAATGCTGTCTGTCCCCCTCTTTCCACGCGATCAAAACAAGACAGAACATTATTTATTAGGTATTGGCAAGGCTTAACGGCCGTGCAAACTAATAAAACGAGGGATAAAGCAGGATAATAATGATAACATATTCGTCATTGTTGATGGTGATGATGATTATGATAATAACGATGATGACAATTGACTAATGCTGATAATGAGGAGGAAGAGGATTATGATGAACTTTATTTTTATGCAAGTATTGTTTCAAAATATTCTTAAATCGGTTAAAAACTGACATGCATGTTAAACGGAAACGCTTATGGATTTTCTCAGTGAAGCCTGAAGGGATATCAATGTACATCCCGCAAGCATCCCTCTGATGAAGCCATGTTTGGAATCTAATTCTGTCTGCCTTGTAAATAGTAGTAAATAATAGACAAGTAGCGCTGGAGGTCCTCGCGGTGACATAATACGTGCGGTATTATTGGGTACAAAATCCTTGGAGCGCAAAGCTAGAAAATTTGTTTTTAAATTTATAGAATAATCATAACTAACTAAAAACAGCACACGCAACAATTCGATCTCGTAAACACAAATGATTACCGAATTAAGTTCCGTTCATGTGTTTCAATAAGTATGAAAGTTACAGGTGGAAACAGAAAAAAAAGCAATTTTGGATCAAAGACTACTAGCTTGCGTTGGTGATGCCGAAGATGTGGAAGCTGAATCTCACCTTCATCAAAAATTGAAAAATATACGACATTAGGTGGAGAACAGCCGGAGATTCTGCCAGTCTTTTTACTTAATGAAAATTTTGAGTTTTCATAATGACATACTTTGAATTGAAAAGAACCAACAAAGACATGTTTCTTGTTTAGAAAAAATACTGCAGCCTCCGTTATTTTGAGATGGGAAAATAATCGCGTTATGAAAGTAAGATCTATCGAAAAACGTTTCTTTCCGCCAATTTGACGTTTCAACACAGATTGAATGTTGTTGAGGGGTGATCAAAACTATCGTCAATGATGCTCTATAAAGAAAACTATAAAACATATCAATTCACAATTTAATCTCCTTCGAAGCAGTTCTTATCTGAAGAGACAAACTTTATCCAGTATTGATTCCGTCGTTGGAAGCTATCCTAGAACTGCTTTTTTGGGATAGCTTGCACCTAGCTCGTCCATGTTGCTTGGATTTTAAAGATGTCTTTAGTCTTGTTCTTTTCAAGTGGGATTTGACTTTTGGCTTGGTTTGGGTCATTTAATGCCGACAAGATTTTTATTGCTGTTAATATTTTCTATCTCTCTCTCTCTCTATATATATATATATATATCTATATATATATATATATATATATATATATATATATATATATATATATATATATATCAGTATATATTGGTTTGGTTTGTTTTACAGCATATCAACCTCAATGGGTTATTTAATGCCGACAAGATTTTTATTACTGGTAATATTTTTCCCAAAAATGTATTGCTGGTAATATATTTTTCAAAATAATATTTTGTTGGTAATATCTATTTTTTCAAAAATGTATTGCTGCTAATATTTTTTTCAAAAATGTACCGCTAGCAATAATGTATTACTGGGAATAATTTTTTCTTCAACAATGTATTGCTGGTAAAAAATCTTCCAAATAGTATTGCTGGTAGTAAAGCCTATTTTTATACTTTCTTAGTGTTTTGAACCATTTTGGGAGGTTAACTATTTGCCCATAGCTGTGACCCTGACATGTGCTACCACCGTGGGTCAGGGTGGACCTGGAAACACCAGCAATTAAGAGGCGGTTCCACGCTCCTCAAAACCTCCTGATCAGAAGCTTTGCTGTCGGATATAGTTAATCGTCTAACCCGGGACACGGATTTAATTCTCTTAGCCAGTACGTGGCCTTATTTTATACTCATCCTCACGACGCTTTGATTTTTGGAAAAAGGAAAAAGCCGCAAGGGCATGATCTGGGGAATAAGGTGGACTTGGCGAATGTTGTCCTTAGTCGAGAACTGTTGAGCTGGATAGTCATAGTGGAGTTGACATTCAAGAGAGGCACACAATTTGCGTTCTTTCCCGACGAACAGCATCTCGCAAATGCCTCGTCACATCACGGTAGTACTCCTTGTTTATTGCTTGAGTAACAGCAATCTCATGATGAACAATGCTCTTGTAATTGAAGAAAACTTTCAAGAGTGTCCTCACATTTCTTCGACTCATTCATGCTTTCATCCGTCTCGAAAAGTTGGTTCGTCTACCGCGAAGACGGACTAGGTTTCGGTGTCATAGCTATAGACCCAAGGATTAGACACCTGTTATAACTGTTTTAAAAGGTTTTCTCTATTGTGTTGAGTCGACCACACTCTACACATCTTTCTTCGATCCACTGCTGCAAATAACGGAAGAGAGCAAGAACGTTATTACCTTGTATACATGCGCAACAGAATTCATGGTCAGTATGTGCCAAGCGGTATCTCTCAATAGAAATAGTTTTTGATCAAAACCGCTTGTCGATAGGAGTTCGGTCATGTGAAATACGAAGACATCTGACTTTACTGGCACTAAAGGAGCTGTATTTTAGTTACATCTTAATTTTTCTTAAATAGCAGGACAGACTGGGTTCTATAGCCTTGGATGGCAACTGGTCTGCGAGAAGGACAACTCTGAATTCAAAACCTCCGAAGGGTCGTTTGGGGACCTTGTGGCACGTAGTGCACCAGGTCTCTGTATTCGGCCTTTCAAAAAGTGTGGATGGTCCTGCACGAAACCTTCATCCCTATAATCTCATGTGCTGTTGTCGGGCTGACGGTTTCCTGGGAACTGATCTGCTTGACCCTCGTACGTCGGATTCGACGGAAGAGGCAAGCGGCTTTATTGTTGAAAAAATAAAATGTAAAAAGATAATTGTATCATAGGAATAACATTAAATGTTGCTGAAATAGACTTTACACTCAGAGACGCCGCCTGCATCTGCGGGCTTGGTATGAAATATACCTGCTAGCCGCCAGGTGAAGATCCGCGCTCTAATCGAAGTTACTGGCTTACTGCTCATACCTGGTCGACCCAGCTGCAACCCCGATGGGCACGCCTGAGAAAAGCCATCTATCAGCAAGATATCAAAATACCCTTCCACAGTTGAGGAAAGAGTAGAAAGTCAATTATATTCTGAAGCGAATGAATAATCCAGGTACGCAGAAAGCCCTGGGTTCACACACCCACTGGCTGAAAGTAGTTCAATAAAATATATATTTGTGTATGCGATATTAATTCTTATGTTTTTAGTAGAAACTAGCCTAGAAGCCTCCCTTCTGGTTGACTTTAGGAGTGATATTGGGGCTTCGGCCTTTTACCTTAAGCGTCCTATGTACTTAGTTAAAAGAATTTAAAAATAATAAAATTATTTTATCTTTATTCAACACCTTAATTCGGCATAATCTTTCTTCGTATACTCAACCGACCTCCGTAGCTTGTTTACATTTATTTTGCGAGCAATTTTTATTTTCTTTTAAAATAAACTTTTCTTTATGATCCATTCACATAACGTCAATCATAACAAAAAAACATTAGGGAACACGAACTATGAAATATTTCGATACGTCACATTCCGCGCGATAGAAATAGAAAAAAAAACATATGTTTTAATAAGTTTTAATAACTTTTTATTAATCAATATCAATTCAGTCGCGACGAAAATCGAACTTAAAAATCTAATAAAGAATTGTATTTTAAAGCTTTCACTCTGTTCGATATCTAAATTTAACTTTAAATGGATTATTTAATTTTTAATTGTGTGTACCTACAGTAGTTACAATCTGTTGTGGCAAAATTTAAGTGTATTAAGGGAAAGAGAAGAAGTTTTTCAGTTTGTTTTGACGTCCAAATTCTTTAATGCGTAGAATTTAAAATCTCCACTCCTCATTCACGCTCCGTTTGTATAGCGAAGGCAGTTTTTTTTTTGACAATGTAGGAAACCGTCGATTACTTTACATCTCTCCTCACCCTTTTTTTTAAAATCCTTTCAATATGAAAGTCTATCAGGAGGTCGTACCTTGCGACGATATCTTGTGTAAACTGACGGGTTTGTACCATTGGCAATTGACTTTTCAATTTCAGTTTCAATTTTCAGTTTGGTTTGGTGTTGATCCCCTGGCAATACTGCTGGACTCGGTTTCTCAGAATAGCCGGCATCCGAAACAGGTCTTGATTGACGCAGCAGTATATTGGTGCATTGCTAACTTTTGTTGATGATGGCTGCTCAGGCCTTCGCCTTAGGTGAAAGATATTTCGTCGTTGAATTTCACTGTCTTACTTACAACAGTCTTTGCTGGTCATGTTTCGTAGACTACGCAAAGGCGTTCGACAAAATACGCCACAAGGATCTGTTGGAACTGATCAGCAACCTTGATATATTAGCGAAAAATATCAGAATAATCAAGAACCTATACTTGTTTGGTTTGGTTTGGTTTGGTTTGTTGGCATATCAAACTCACTGGGTTATTTAATGCCGACAATATTTTTATTGCTGGTAATATTTTTTTTCAAATGTACAGCTGGTAATTTTTTTGCCTTCAAAAAACTATTTCTGGTAATATTTTTCTTCAAAAAAGTATTGCTTGTAATTTCTTTTTTCAAAAAATTATAGCTGGTAATATCTTTTTTTTTCCAAAATGTATTGCTGGTAATCACTTTTTTACAAAGTATTTCTGGTATTAAACCTATTATTTTTTACACTTTCATAGTATTTTAACCCCAGTTTGGGTGTTAAATATTTGCCTATAGCTGGGACCCTAATAGGTGCTACCACCCCGGATCAGGATGGACCTGGGAACACCAGCAATTAAGCGGTGGTTCCACGCTTCTGAAATCCTCCTGGTCAGAGGCCTTGCTGCTGGGAGTAGTTTATCGTTTTACCCAGGACGCAGAACCTATAATGGCAGCAAACGGCATACATGCGCATTGAGAACAAGTTCAGCGAATATACAAAAATAAAAAGGGGCACAAGGCAAGGATGTGTCTTCTCACCGGACCTATTCAACCTATGCAGCGAGGCAATTCTGAGAGAACTGGAGAATCTACCGGGATTTAGCAATGGCGGCCACAGTCTTAACAACATCAGATACGCAGATGACACAGTACTTATAGCAGACATGGAAAAGAAATTAGAAAACCTCCTACAGAAAGTATCGAATGAGATTAACGAAGCAGTGTATTGGACGTTGGTGGGTTGGTAACTTTTGTTGATAATGGCTGTTCAGGCATTCGTCTTAGATCAAAGATATTTCGTCGTTACAACAGACTTTGGTGAAGTAGGTTTTACGACTGCTGGTGATGTTTCATAAACTACGCAAAGGCCTTCGACAAAGTACACCACAAGGATCTTTTGGAACTGCTCGGTAACCTTGATATATTCCGGAAAGATATTAGAATAATCAAGAACCGAAACTGGCAGCAAACGGCCTGCGTACGCATTGAGAACAAGTTCAGCCAATATACAAAAATAAAAAGAGGCTCAAGGCAAGGATGTTCCTTCTCACCGGACATATTCAACCTATACAGCGAGGCAATTCTGAGAGAATTGGAAATCGTACCGGGATTTAGCATTGGCGGCCATAGCAGACACGAAAAAGAAATGACAAAACCTCCTACAGAAGGTAGCGATGGAGAGCGAGAAGCGACTAAGCAGATGCTGAAGTTTAAATATCTGGGATGTGTTTTGACCGAGGACGGTAAGTGCGACACTGAGATCCGTAGACGTATTGAGATGGGTAAGGACGCAATCTAAAAACTAGGCAGAGTATTGTGAGACAGAAGGATTTCTTTGGTAACAAAGAAAAAACTACTGAGCTGTTACATGATATCTGTCCTTCTTTAGGGCAGTGAATATTGGACGGTTTCTTCAAAGATGAAGAAGAGACTCGAGGCGACGGAGATGTGGTCCTACAGAAGGATGCTGAGGTTATCATGAACTAAGCGTGTTAGCAACGATAAGGTTTTAGACAGGATACAAAAAAGGAGGAAGCTTATACTTAACATCAGGAAAAGGCAGATGAAATTTCTGGGACACGTAATGAAAAAAGAGCGCTTGGAGAATCGGATGCTCACAGGCCGAATAGAGGGAGAGAGAAACCTGGGAAAGCAACATACCTGGCGGACTTAAGCAAGTGGATGAGAGGACGTGGTCTGGGGGAAGTTACAGAGGGATGTAATTTATTGAGAGCTATAAAGGGATAGGTAAGTGTTAAGAGCCATGATCGCCTACGTTCTAAAATGACACGCACATAAAAATGTGAATTTTGTTGTTTTTACCAGACGTATAATTTTTTTTCTAAACGCTGTAACTCTGGCTGTGCTGTTTTCATCGTAGGAAGTGACAAATATCGAATAGTTGCTAGAGAAATTGGTTGTTGTGCCGAATCTTAAAAAAATATTTTACATATATTCTGAAGTATACCAATGCCTGTCAAAAGTTCTGGAATTTTTTTCTATATCTGCGGTCTTCACTTTTAGAATTCACTTTCCTCGGTAAGTTAAGAGCTTTTAATTTTGGTTCCCCCAGTAATGGGTCCCTCAAATTTTCAATAACAAAAATATCCTGTTTTAGACTTTGACTATGGAGATTCTAATAAAGCCTCCTCATGATTTATAACTTTTATCTGGTGATAACCTGTTTTTTGGGTTTTTTTTTTCTAAAATAACTACTGGGGACTACCATTACATCTGCTCGTTTGAAATGAATTTCTTTACTCCCTAGCTTTGTAGTAACTTTAGGTTCAACTTCCCATGCTTCTCCTGTGATCGCGTCCTGTGTATGACTAAAACCTACATCCGAGCCTGCGTATTAAATTACAGGAGAGTGGAAGAAGAGAAGATTAGGTTTTTAACTGTTTTGACATCCAAATTCGTTAACGCGTACAATTTAAAATCTCCCCTCCTCATTTCTATTCCGTTTTTATAGCGAAAACCGATACCATTTCTTGACAAGGGAGATAACCGTGGAGTAATCCATACCTGTGACTTTATGATTCACCGAGATCGAAAAACGAACAGACGGACGGACACAAACACTGCAGATTATTATTACAGATGCAAAACATGAGCGTTGCCCAGTTCAGGATAAACACGTCAAAAACTCCTGTTATGTATTTAATAATAATTAAATATTTTTTTTAAGTAAAAGATTACCCACAAGTAACGTTCATATTTAGAAAACTAGACCCTATATTTTTTATGGATCGTTCGAAACCGCAGACTGAATATATGAGGAGAATCGAAATTAGCAATGGATGAAAACAGGTAGCCCAAAAGAAAATTGAGTCTTTGATTTCTTTTCTTTGTTTACAGCTTGTTACCCCATTTTTCAGGTTATTAAAATTCAGATCTTATAAGATACTAGTAGTGTTGAAACAAAATGGCTATTTTTATAGTGATTATATAAAATATTTATGTTATTATTTTCGAATAAATAATTATATTTGTTCTACACTGTATTGAGCACTCTTTTAATTGGTTATTGTAATTTATTCCGTATATACCAATCCTATACTTGTGCATATATATATATATATATATATATATATATATATATATATATATATATTAAAAATTCTAATGACCACTTCGATACCACAATGGGATCTTTTGACTCTGCAGATTCTTCTTACCTTATAGTTTTTTTTATATTATATAATCTTACAGCTTATCGCAAAATCAGTATAACTGACATTGGATTGTACAGCGATGATGGGCTTATGCTTATAAAAATCTACAGACTTTTAAATTTGATAAAATTAGAAAACTATTATACAGGGAATTTAAATGCCTGAACTTGAAAATAACTGTAAGTATTAAGTTGAAAAAGGTGAACTTCTCTGATGCAACATTAGATTTAATGAATAATTTATACATACCTTATAAAAAAAACCAATACTAATCCTTTGTATATACACCCTAAATCTAATCATCCTCCATCTATTATTAAACATATACCTTTACCTATCGAAAAGAGAATACTATGTTCATAGAAAATTTTCGCATTTGCTGAATTTGTACAATTTAGCAAATTAAAAAAATTTCTATGACCATAGTAATTTCTATAATAATGTTCGAAAAAATAGTGGTTACAAATGCTCAAATCTCAATTATATAAGAAATGAAAATACGTACCATAGAAAAACAGAAGTAGAAAAATCATTTGGTATACGCCCATATACAACCAAATGTTAAAAAATAAATTAGGACAAAAATTACTTGTATTAATCGTTAAACACTTTCCTACAGACAGTAAACGCTCTAAAACTTTTAATAAAAATACTCTAAAATTAGGTTACAGTTGAATAGAAAACTTGGAAATGATTATAAAGAAACATAATGCTGTTATCTCGAATAAACACTTAGACCAAATTCATAAAAATTTAAAAAGTAAAATAAAAAGAAATGAAAATAAAGGAAAATTATGCAATTGCAGAAACTGTCCTCTTAATAACAAATGTAGTCCTAAATCACTTATGTACCAATTCAATATCTCATCTATTGAGGAACTAGACGGAATTAAAGTCTACATTGGATGCACCAGAAATGAGTTTAAGAAGCGTTTTAGCCAACATCAAAGTTCTTTTAAAATAAATACCGCAACGAACCAAACATCACTATCTAAATATTTCTGGCACTTAAAGGAAACAAATAAAACACTAACTGTAAAATTGAAATTACTAAGAAAAGCTAGAGTTTGTAGGTCATTAAATGACCCATGTCCTTTCTGCATACATGAATAAAATTATATATTGTAAAGTTTATGAAAAATAAAAATTGGCCTACTCAAAGGAATTAAATAGCTATTTTCTGCAGACACTGTCAACGATTTTCCTTAAATAATAAGTAGATATAATAAAAAGATGAAATATGTAACATAGATATTTAAACTTGATCTTTGAATAATAATTTTTAAGTAAGAAAGTAATTCTAATAAATATTACTCATTTACTCTAAAAAATCGTATAGTCTATGAGTTATTAAAAGTAGGGAAAATATTTTAAAAATTGAGGGAATAGATTTTAAATACTAACAATACGACATACTTATATTCAAACGAACCGTTTAAAAACTTTGTGTATAAAATTAGAAATTAAATAAGGATGCCAAAAAACTCTATGTCATTAAAAAAACAAACGACATGCAAAACACAGATGTCATTAATTAACTTACATTTGATACAGAGTTTAGCGATGGAAACGAATACCGTACGACCCCTTATTAATAATGATTAAATTGCCCGTTACCTTGACAACTAATAATATCAAGATGTGCTTATAAACACAGTAAATTTCAAAAGAAAATATTCCAGAAATCGCTTGAAGATGAATCACTGATAAAGATTTTAATTTAATGCTATTTTTGTTTTTGAAACATGGTAATTTATGTGTAGCGATGGAACCAGATTTTTAAATTAGTAAATTTCTAATACACGCATATACTCAACTCTCCCGTCGAATTCGACGTATGAGGGTCAAGCAAATCAGTTCCTAGGAAACCGACAGCTCGACAACAGCACATGAGATTTGATTATAGTGGTCAGTTCCTAGGAAACCGACAGCTCGACAACAGCACATGAGATTTGATTATAGTGGTGAAGGTTTCGTGCAGGACCATCCACACTTTTTGATGGGCCGAATACAGAGACCTGGTGCACTACGTGCCACAAGGTCCCCAAACGACCCTTCGGAGGTTTTGAATTCAGAGTTGTCTTTCTCCTAGACCAGTTGCCATCCAAGACTATAGAACCCAGTCTGTCCTGCTATTTATCCATAGCGTAAGTGAATGTAATGGATTCGAATGGAACTCGAACTCGTCTCTCCGATTCCTCAATCGAAGCCGCTATCCATTACTCCACCTGGATATATATCAATTTCACCTCAAGAAATGTGATAATACCAGTAGGACGCAGGGGGCTACAGGGAGAGAATAAGAATGAGAAGTGAGTAGAGAGGTAAAGGAGAATAAAAGAAAAGGTTTCAGAACGTAATTGATAAAGTGGAACAGTTTATGACTGAAGCCAATAGTTTTCAAAATGTAGCCACAATGACTGCATTTTCTTTATTAGTTGTATCAGAGGAGGATTTTCACAACATTATTAGATTGGTATCAGCAAAGTTTTATTGCTATTATGTGACTTGATTTTTGAAACACTTTACTCATATTGATTTTTATAATCACAAAATTTCGGTGATTTTATTCACCGGTCTTCTCCAGGATTGTGTATGGTTTCTCATTAACCGTATTAGAAATTCAAAACTTTCATAAATGGTTTTCGATATCTGTTATTGTACTTCTATGCTTAGGAGATACTTCACGTCAGTAATATTCATCTCAATGGAGTTCTTGAAAAGTCAGCGGGTATGGGATGGTTTCCATTATCCAAGGTTCAATACATGCAACAGTATATCTGTGATATGCTAAGTATAAAAACGAAAAGAAAGGAACAAAATAACCAAAATAAACGATTAAACCAAAATAGATCCCCTATGGAAACAGTACGCATACAAATTTAGTATTATTACACATTGAAGTGCACAAGTTATGCATCTTTATATATATATATATATATATATATATATATATATATAGATAGATAGATAGATAGATAGATAGATAGATAGATACACCTAGTGAGCCAGACAAACCTACCTAGGTTTCACCTAAACGGATCGTTTCCCTGACGATCCGTTTTATGTGAAACCTAGGTAGGTTTGTCTGGCTCACTAGGTGTATCTAGGTCTGCTCTACGGTTGTATTGAGCTCTTTTGTTAGTTAGTTGTTACTCGTATCGGGGTTTTTTCTTTGGGCTTCAGACCTGCATCTGTGCGATTTTTTGTCGGCAGAAGTTCATGTTTGTAGCTCTTTCTTTTTTTAAAACCTTTTTTTCCCTCGAGATTGATTTGATTAGCAAATCAAAAATTCGAGGGTTTTTCGAAACGAGTCTAGTTATCTATATTTATATGTATATATATATATATATATATATATATGTGTGTGTGTGTGTGTGTGTGTGTGTGTATGAAGAAATATAGTTTTATGGGATAAAGTGCTCAATAAAGTGCGTATGCATATATCGATATAAAAGTGGGCATAGAAGTTAACACTCAGAGGCGACATGCTGTTTCATTTTCAATCGCGATTCCGTCTATGTTCGTTTTTCTATCTATCTATCTATCTATCTATCTATCTATCTATATATATATATATATATATATATATATATATATATATATATATGGAATGGAGTAAGACTGATAATTATTTCGATATATTTTCTTCATATACGTTAATTTTTTATTTTATTTATAATAATATATATATTTTCTTCATATACGTTAATTTTTATTTTATTTTTTTTATAATTTTTATACTTTTTTATTAAAGTAAATGTTCTGTTTATAATAAACAGTATGAATGACATTTACCGACACAATATCCGAGAGATTTCGTAAAAAATATGTGTTCTCCGACTGGAATCGATCCTGTGTCCTACGAATACATCCAGTACATACTTGTGACGCCCCCAAAAGCGAAGCCATTCAAACCTTATGATGTCTCCAAAAGAGATACCATTTAGGTGTTTGTATGCGTTAATAGTCTAAAAGACATGCAAGTATAGCAGAATGCAAAGCTGTTGTGTGTTTATGTATGTATGCACACGCACGCACGCACACACACACACAGACACATATATATATATATATATATATATATATATATATATATATATATATATATATATATATATATATATATATATATAAAGAAAAATATATACGGAAAAACAAACAAAAATCCTTATATACAATTTATACTGTTTTAATGTTAATATGTCAACGTCTGACGTTTCGGTCTAATAAACCATCTTCAGGACATATTCATAAATTATAACATTATCAATACAACATGACAAAAACGATGTAACATTAAAACAGCATAATCGTATATAAGGATTTTTGTTTGTTTTTTCCGTATATATTTTTCTTCATACTGTCGGATCTATATCCATATATTTGCTTATATATATATATATATATATATATATATATATATATATATATATATATATATATAAACAGATTTCAGCATTAAAAACACCAGGGATTGAACTCACTAATGCGAGGGACTATGTTTTAAACAACGACGTAAAGCACGTGTCTCTTTCAAAACAGTGACAGACACCTGACAAAGGCTGGAGTGTGAAACTGCAGAGCACTTATGTATGTAACAACCAGAAAGCACATGCTGCAACCTGTGGTGAGACAAATAAACTGATAATTTTCATCTAAATAACAATGCGATGTAGTTTCACTGACTCGATATTTGCTATATACGAAATGGGACATATACTCTTATTTAAACTCTAAGAAGCAGTCCCCGATAGAATAAAAATTCCGCTTTATTGACAGAATGCGTCTGATTTAGCCGTGAGAAAGCAATAATTAAACGATTTGGTAAGCCCAGACGTACAAAGTATGGTATTAAAAATAAAACTGACTTGTGTGGGCGTTTTAGTTTTTGGCTCAAACAGACGGATAACTCGATTAACGGAAGTACACTTAAATTAAAATTAATTTAGAAATTAGGAGAGTATTATGAACGGTGTTAAGATAAAGTGGTTGATTTTATTAAAAGACTTCCAGATGTTGACTGATTTCGATATAGTGGGCCTTTATCAAGTTTAGCCGCTCCTTAGAATCTAAAGAGACCTTTAATATGTGTGATGACGTAGTGAGTTTATCTATCTATATTTCTGAGATGAGGTATTATGTACACTACTTACATTATTCGGACTATTGTCCTCATCTTTGTCGCCATAATTATGACAACGTTTCGGCCGTTTTACGCTCTGGTCTTCTTCAGTTGGTAGGAATGTCGAACTGAACTCTTTATTTCGCTCCCTGGGGTAGACTGTTCTAGTGTAGTGAGTTTACTTTCTTTATACCGCAGTAGACAAGGCGGTCAGTGAAGACGAGAAGAAAGGACTAAGCATCTACTGAAAGAAGGCAGAATATATGGTTGTCAGCAAGAGAAACAGCTCTAAATAAGGTCTAAATTTGTAGATGTCAAAAGTCTGGAATATATATAAGGCCTATGACAATGTATGGCATTGGGGTTATTACATACACTCTTCGGTTATTGAATATCTGGAATGACTCTCTCAGATATAAAATCCTTCATTACAGGTCAGTATTAATAACCAGTCGGCAGCCATTAAGATCAATGCTAGCGTTGCACAAGATTCCGTCCTCGGCCATACCTGTTTTCTGTTGTATATTCATTTTCTGCATAAGGGTATATATCGTTCATTAGCGAGTTTCTTTGTTCATGATACGACAATTTACAGGTTCACCTCCAAATAATTCGTAAGTTTAGAATCTAGCAGCTCAGCTCTCCTCTGATCTTACCCAGGTGGCTCAATGGGTGGGAAGGACTGGCTTGTAAAATTCAATACGTTCCACCCACCAGCGAGCTGTCCCCAAACATTCACCTATGCTTAGATAAGAGTGTTAATTCAAGGGCGATCCTCATCTTGAACATCTATAGATATTCAAGTTTTATCCAGAGCTCAAGCGGAACTCACATATTCGATTTATTGCTAAAGATGCTGGAAAAATGGTCTTTTCATTTTACCGCTCCAGCAAGTATCTGACACCGCCTGCTCTATATTTACACGATCAAGATAAGACCAAAATGGAGCATTGCTGCAATATTTGTGTTGAAGCTGCACACTCCATACTTGCCTGTCTTGATAGAGTTAAAAAGCGTTTTCGCACCCATTTGGGTGATGAATTATTTTCCCTCCTGTTGAAACTTGACTAATGCATGGAATAATAATGCAACACAAAATGTACTTAGAACAAAATGTATTGAAACAAGAAAATGTACACAATATTTACATATAGTCTTTTGTATATTCCTAGTAAGACCGTTCCTGGAGAATGTGTTGACTGAGTCGCAGTCGGGCAGAGTCTCTGGTTGAATCTCTTGATTCCTCCCTCTCTTCCCGGTACCAACCATATTTATATGGTCGGTACTCCACTATGCAAATTAGGTGGATCCTACCACAACACCTCCCTACAACGTTTTTCCCACTGGCAAAACGCTGCGAGTCTTTACCTGGTCTGTCGCTATTTACATGACATGTGTACTGACGAACTACATACTTAAGTCACAACGCCCCTAAATTTCCTACTTGGAACCCACCATTTTACCTGGATAATACGAAACCATTCCATCCACTTCCTATATTAAAAAGTAAGTTTCATTCGGAAAGTTTCTTCCAAGTAACTGATACTTTGTGAAACAGACTCCCGGCAGGCTTTTTTCCAATCTCTATGAAGTTGATATTTTTAAGTCTAGGGTTAACCTTAACCTTTCCTGCATAGCCGCAGGAACTTCACTTCTTTCTATTTCGTAGGTTCATGCAACACAATACAGTAGTTCTCTAACCTGCGCGGCTGTTGAACCTTGTTTTGGGTGAGTATCAGTATTTAAACAATTACAGATTAAATATCTTAGAAGTTTTTTTTTTTTTTTATTTAACAAATGACGGGACGTTTGATATCTGTATCCGAAGGCGCATAAGATTAGCAACTGATGATTTCGAAAAACTAAACAATATACAGTAGAATCCCTCATATTCGGAATCCCTCATATCCGGAATCCCTCATATCCGGAATCCTTCATATTCGCAGTGCGTCATATCCAGAATCCTGCATATCCGGACATGATTTTGATGTGTATATTTGAACTATTTGGGTGATATGTAACTGATTTAAAATTTTTGTTTTTCAGGAAATTTACTTTGGATAATTGCTTATGATTATTTCACCCTCATGTCTTGTATTGGTGCAAAAGATGATGGGAATAAGAGGAAACAATGACAACGAGGCACATCTACAACTGAATAGCGAAAAGATGTATGACTGTGATGAAACCTGGACTGAAATTGAAACAAACTATTGAAAAGGTTGTCAGTTTTATGGAAAGAAAGCCAGCATTCAGCTATGACGATTGCAATAACGCGCGCAGAGTTAAAAAGTGTCTTTCGTTTAAAAAATTTCAAGAACAAAAGCAAAATGAAATACGGAAAAAGTTGAGAATGACATTAGAAGAGAAAGAATCATCATGCAACAGTGATTAAAAAAATCCTCGTTACATTATTTGTTTTGCACACGTGGTATACTTAATTTAATGAATTTTCATTAACATTACATTTTTTTCCTTAAAATAGATTCCGTTATATTTCGCTCACTAACATTTACTTATTTTGATTACAATAAAACAGTGAAAATAGATGTTAAGCCTGATTTCAGTGCTTTTATTTTAATCTAAATATAACCCCTCATATCCAGAAGGCCTTCTTAATCCGGTTGTCAAAGTTTCTACTGTATTAAAAAAAAGGGAAATGTCTTTTGAAAATAAAAAGAAGAAAGCACTCAATTGCTATGTGATATCAATCTTCCTCATGTATCAGTGAATGCTGGACAATTTTTTCAAAGAAGGCCAAATTGGCAAAACCGTCCTGGGTAAGACGTAAAACTACGTCCAACAGCAAGTTCTCCGATCAGGAGGTTTTCAGGAGCGTGGAACCACCTCTTAATTGCTGGTGTTCCCAGGTCCACCCTGAACCGGAATGGTAGAATCTGTTAGGGCCCCAGCTATTGGCAAATTGTTAAACCCCAATCTAAAATATTACCAGAAATACATTTTTTGGAAAAAAAATATTACAAGCAATACATTTTTGAAAAAAAATATTACCAGCAATACATGTTTGAAAAAAATAATATTACCACCAATATATTCTTGAAAAAAAAACATATTAACAGCAATATATTTTGGGGGAAAAATATTACCAGCAATACATTTTTGAAAATGAAAACTTTACCAGCAATACATTTTTTAAAAAGAAAAAATATTACCAGCAATACATTTTTGAAAAAAAAAAAAAAAAAATCATTACCAGCAATATAGTTTTGAAAAAGAAAACATGACCAGTAATATATTTTTGAAAAAAGTAAAATATTACCAGCAATACATTTCTGTAAAAACTAATATTACCAGCAATATATATTTGAAAAAAAATATTACGAGTAAATTTTTTTTTAAATGTTAGCATCAATAAAAATCTTGTCGGCATTAAATAACCAATTGAGGTTGATATGCTGTAAAACAATCCAAACCAAACCTAGTTATACACCTACAAATGTCTGAATAGTATGAACGTAGAGTGTAAGCAACGACGATGTTTTAAACAAAACGAGAACAAAAAAGAAACTTACAATTAGAATGAAACAGGTGAAAGTTCCGGGACACATAATGAGAAAAGAAGGTATGAAAATTGAACACCCACGAGACACATCAAAGACCGAAGTGACAGTGTGTAATTTACCGAAGACGTGTCTGCAAATGAATAGGAGAAAAGGGAGTAGAAAAAGATAGTAATAAGATAAATATGTATAATATATATTTTAATATATTTTATTGTTATACGTTATTTATATAGACGCAAATATATAAGCACGTGCTCTGTTTATAATAAACAGTATTAACAACATTTACCGGCCTGAACGTCCGAGAAATTTCTTAAAAAATATGCCTCTTCTGACAGGAGTCGAACCTATATACTGCATGGAACCTTTATATAGCCAGACGCGCTATACCAGTTTAGCTACGAAGGTGTGTCTGATTAGTAGTATTGATTTTACTACTGTTAAACTACAAAATTCCCAAGAATTAACTCGAACGCACATATCTGCTCGAAGCATATCTTAACTTAAACAAATGATGACATACACTATGAAATGGATTAAGTCTGACAAGTATTTTAATATATTTTTTGCTTAAACCTTTTTATATAGACACAAATATTTAAATGAGTTCTTTGTTTATAATAAACATTATTAACAACATTTACCGGCCTGAACATCCGAGAAATTTCATAGAAAATATGCGTCTTCTGACAGGAGTCGAACATGTATACTGTAAGGAACTTTCATATAGCCAGACGTGCTATACCAGTTTAGCTACGAAAGAGCGTCTGGTTAGCAAGATCGATTTTACTACTGTTAAACTACAAAATTCCCAAGAGTTCCCTCGAATGTTCATATCTGCTCGAAGCATATCTTAACGTAAACAAATGATGACACAGACCACGAAATGGACTAATTCCGACAATTATTTTAATATATTTTTTTGGTTAAACGTTTTTATATAGACACATATTTAAGTAAGTGCTCTGTTTAATATTAACATATTAAGTATTAACATTTACCGGCCTGAACGTCAGAGAAATTTAATAGAAAATATGAGTCTTCTGACAAGAGTCGAACCTGTATACTGCATGGAACCTTTATATAGCCTGACGTGCTATACAAGTTTAGCTACGAAGGAAACGTCTGGATAGCAAGGTTGAATTACTGCTTTTAAACTACAAACTTCCCCAGAATTCCCTCCATTGTTCATATCTGCTCGAGGCGTATCTTAACGTAACAAATGATGACACAGACTACGAAATGGACTAAGTCCGACAATTATTTTAATATATATATATATTTTTTTTTTTTTGGTTAAACGTTTATATATAGACACAAATATTTAAGTGCTCTTTTTATAATAAACAGTATTAACAACATTTACCGGCCTCAATGTCCGAAAAATTTCATTATTAATGTATTATGCATATTCACCTTATTCCAGTGAGTGAAAAAGGCTTCGTTATTAAAGAGAAGAGATATGAATGTAATGTCATCTAGATCTTCTCTGATTAACAATGGACAGTTCATCTATCATGGCTTCCCGTTTTTGAATCTTAATTGACTTTCATCTTTAGTATTATTATTATTTTATTACGTGCTTTTTGCGGATTCGATGACATACGTATATATCAGTATACATTTTTAATAAACATGTCTTAAAATCTATACGTTTTTAATATCTCTGTTCACTTTTCGATATGCTGCCTGGATTTAATATTTCTTTGTTTACGCAAAATATTCAAAATCAGCCGATTCTCCCCTTGATGTCAGCGCCATCTTCGCTCGCAGAAATGACAATATGAACAGAAAACCCTAACCAGTATTAAATAACAATTACATTTTAATAAGCTTTATTATCGAAAGCCTCGGTTATACGATATAGGGACATTTTCAAATGAGAATCACCACATTGTTGTCAGATCACAAAAAATAAGCAAGCTTATCTATACGTGGAAAGCATTTGATTTCTAATTAATAAAAAAAAGATATAGATGGATTTAAAAATATTGTATATTCTAGCACATTCCCTCCGTATCCAATCAATGAGTAAGTATATGTCTCCGTTTTTCCATTATCACTAAAACTTACTGGTTGTTCACATTTTCAGTTAATAATATCCCCAGGATCCTCCAGTAGAACCCTATCTCTGTTGCTCCAAGATTCTTCTTTATCTTTGAGGCGCCTGTCCAGTATTCACTGCCATATAGGAGAACCAAGACAATATAATATTCAGTACACTTTTCGTAGTTTTTAACTGTACTGTTACGTAATATCATTCCTCCTTGTGGTGGCTTTCTTAGGGCCAGGAATAAAGACACAAAGAGAGGAATTAAGTTAAACAAATATATTAACAGAATCACTAATACAAACATATACAAACGAGAGTGTTACAGCAGTAATGTTCGGTCCAACTGTCAGAGCTGACTGCTGGAAAGTTCCTTCCCCAAAAGGCAGTACCTGCTCTTAATTTTAGCTCGGAGAGTCCGTGCATGAATAAATTACCATAACACTCCTATATGGCAGAGAATGCTGAATAATCTCCGTGCGGATGAAAAAGAGACACGAAGCAAGAGAAATGTGGTTCTGCTGAAAAATATTGCAGATACCATGGAACAAACATGTCAGCAAACGGAAATAAAAATGAAAAATACTTAATATCAGGAAAAGGCAGTTGAAATTTCTGTGGCTGATAATGAGGAAAGGGGGCTTAGAAAATCTGATACTCGCAGGAGAGACTGTAGGCAAGAGGGACAAAGGTAAACAACGCATAACCTACCTACTTAGCGAGCTCGATTATTTGGATGTGGGAAAAAGTTTTGGAAAAATAACAGACAAAATTTATTAAGAGCCAGAAAGGATAAGAAAGTGTGAATAGCCATATCGCCTTCGTCCTGAATGGACACGTCACTTCGAAAAAGAAGAATTTAACATTCTCTGTTTCGTAATACTTAAAATAACATTTGAAAAGCAACTGTAGCTATCCCAATGAGCACTTCGACATTGGTAATGCATATTTTTGTTCTCTCTTATAAACACTTCCTAGGTATTCACCTTAATTTACTTGCTTGATTTTGGCGCTTCCAATTCGTACTTCGTATGTTGGGTTGTTCCTCTTGCTGACAACTGTACATTCTCTTTTTTATCATTGATGCTTAGTCCTTTCTTCCCGCTTTCCCTTACTAATTTGCTATAAAACCACCAGCTAAAGACTTAGTGATACAGGTTTTTAATCTGCCCACCATTTATTCTAAACGTTTGTACGTTGAAAAAAAAATCTTTCTTATAAGTGCATATTCGTGCTTTTACAAGACATACACATCTACTAAAGCAATCGATACAAAGTCAGACTTAAGAGAATTGTACATATATAAAAGGCGATTATTTCACTTTGCGAAAGATGAATTCATGAGAGTCACGTGACGGTCGTAGAGTGCCAATCTTGGCTTACTATCTAGACAGTAGAGTGTGAAGACATGACCGCTCACAAGCAGTTACGAGAGCATAGGAATCTATATGGTCTCACTAAAAACATAAACGCTATCACCGGCCTAGCCGTTTTCTCTTCGACAAAAATTACAAATACAACCATATCGATTTTAATCCCCCATTCATATTGCTGATTGTATTCATATATTATTATATTTGTTCTGTGTGGGACAAGTAGTGGCATGTATAGAGATATACGCGCTGTAACAGCAAATTGCTCAATTGTGTAACAGCATAATTACCCAGCCCCCCCCCAATTAATATCTAAAAAAAAAAAAAACACTAAACAAACTGAATTTCTTTTTCCCAGGGTTTCAAATAAGTCGTTTCGCCATCTTGACACCATTTTTCGTAAGAATCACTAACAAATCCTTTGTGTTATTCAGCTAAAACAAGATCAGGTTTAAATAGTTTTGTGTCAGTCCCACTCTCTTCCCAAATGAGTAATTGTGAGAGGAAAAAGATCATTCATGCTTTTAGTAATGGAACCAACATTCATACTCTTGTTTTCATCTTCAAATGAAATTCAAGAGTGATCAATAGAACGGTAGATAAGTTTTAAAAAAAAAGAAAGAGTAGAGACGAAAAATTAGATCAGCAGGTCAAAACAGCAAGAGGGATCATCCTTTCAACTTAGAGCTAAACAGTTCAACTAGAACATATTCAGCTCAATCCCTTAGACGTTTGGGATGTGAAAGATAAGTTTCAGCTATGGCAGCGGAAATAGCAGTAAAAAAGACTTGAAAATGAAAGCGTACATGAAACCTATGCAGCACCTTGTTACTCCAGGACAGGACGTTAGAAGGTTAGAGAGGGCGAAAATCATTTTGAATACGTTGCGAAAAAATGATCATGGAATATATATATATATATATATATATATATATATATATATAAGTGGACATTGAAGGAAACACTAACAGACGACAGGCTGTTTCATGCTAGGCGCAGTCGTCAGGTGGTCTGACGATAGCGTCTAGCCTGTCATCTCCAAGTGTTTACTTCAATGTTCACTTTTACATTTACACGCTCTATTTCTGATATTTAGCACTTTTCCCCATAAATATAGCACAACTTAAGACTATATTTCTTCATATATATATATATATATATATATATATATATATATATATATATATATATATATATAAACGATATCAATTTTACAAGCGCTTCCGTTCCATAACTATGATTAATTAATGAGGAACATGTCATTTTCGTTTATGATCGGTTTCATCACGATTCATCTGTTAAGCTTGGTGAGTAATTATATATTTTTATCGCTTAAATTCGAGTCCAATAGTGTTATAGTACTTCGAAGAAGTCCAGTAAGATAACTTGAATCATTTCTAAGTTACAACGGTTCAAACAAATGGACAATTTATTTTGCTTTTATACGAATAGGGCAATTTCGCTGTTACACAAGGTATGTATATAATTGAATGATGTGTGTAGCATTGTCAATATATTTATCATTGAAAGTCAAAAGCCATATTTCTACCAGGTGGAAAGTTTAGATGTAACAATAATAAAAAGACCGATGAGTGGGATCTGTGTCTGGTAAATTGCCGATAGGGAAATGTTGCCGACCGTTCGTTAGTGAAGCTGAGGGAAAAGAAAGTGAAAGAACCTACATATAGATGGTTACTTAGACTTAATGTAAATAGTATCGTTTAATCTCAAATGTTAAGTAAATGGTATTTTTCTATGTGGTAGTCTGCAACCCGGAAGTGTTAACAAACATTTCAACATTGTCCTATTGCACTTGAAGGATCTTTCCTGGTACGTGGGAATAAATCCTCTTCTCTAATTCTTGATTAGTTTTTACCAATATATTTAGCATAGCACCGACCAGAAAAAAAAAGTACAATACTAGCACGATGGGCGTTAGCAGAGAATTTTTGCGAACGGGCTTCAACATTGGATAGAGATTGAAAACAATCCGTAGATTCTTGATTAAATCTAAAGACTTATCTGCAGTCAAATTGCTTTTGACCTAACATCTCGGCATCGGTCAGTTTCGCACCGATTTTATGTAACCTCCTTTTGCCTTTTCGATAAATAATTTCATGGTAATTGTTGGGAACAACTTTGATGTATGATACCTTGCATTTACGAATTTAAGCGAAGTATTAAAATGGCGGCAATATCTCCGCATTTTAGAAGTTGAAATGGCAAGATTCTCTCTCACTTGTCGTTTGAAGGACTCTCTTCCGTCTTCTTTTTTTCTAATCAAATCTGACCTTGCAATATTTAAATATAACGCTACACGTAATCTTGTCTTCTTAATTCTTGTTCTTTTATTGTTCTCTCCTATAATAATAGTTTTTTTTTTCCTCATATTCTCTAACACTCGACAGCCTCTAGCTTCTTTGTGGTTTTATTGCCTTGCTTGGGGTTAAATGATTAAAAAAAAGATTAACAGAAAAATACAGCTGCAAAATTTGATGATTTGCATTGTAGATTTTGTGCTACGCTCACCAAACAAAAGTAATCGCTACGATACAATCTAACTAGCATAAGATTCTATCCGATTCCACCAGTAAGATTTTTATCCTTATACATAAGAAAAATAATATTAATGGTCGTTTGAAGTTAAGCAACGTCGAGCATGGTCAATACCTACATGCATGACCGCTTGGGAATACCAAGTACTGTAAGCCGAATATATAATATCACGGAATTTCTAATTGGTGAGCCGTGTTCCAATTCCAGTTGAGTTCGTTGTATTCCCTTACGCGCAAATACCTAACGGAAAAGGTATAGATCCATCTCTTCTCCCCGCAGCTATGGCTTAATCATCGTCGGGCCGATATCATCAATAATAATTTTCTTTACAAATCGACCAAATCGAGATTAGAACACAGGTCTCATGGCCATAAATATATATGTGAATGTTTGAACGAACTTACAACAGAAGATGATCTGCAATATATAATACTGCAATAGAATAATTTAAGCGACATGCATAAATAAATTTTACATAAGTGACAGTGTTTTGGCTCAGGCTTCAGCATAAAATTATTTTTACTTCTTTGTTAGGATAAATATTTAAAACGTATCCTAATTGATAATATTCAATATATATATATATATATATATATATATATATATATATATATATATATATATATATTCAAAACATATTCTTAAGTAATAGTAATCAATTATTTGTATTAGGATTTGACAGAGACACGAAGCCAACCCATGGATGTAGAAGAAGGCTACACTGATGTTAATACTTTGAGTCAGAAGTCGTGAGTACATTTCGAATTTATAGTTGTTTGATAAGATTAGCTTTGCTACAAGAAGATGCATCGCACAGCGAGTTGAAGAATATAGAAAAATCTTTTTCGAAAAGAAACCATTACTGATAAATGGCATCATAAACTGTGCATCAGATTCTGAAAGCTATCGGAATCCATCACATGAATACAAATAGAATTATATGGATGAACGTGTCTATTGGAATGCAGCCATAGCAGAATTTTTAGCATCTTAGTGATAGGGGAACGAGAGTACTGTAGTGAGCTTGATTCAATCACACGTAGAAGATACATTTCTTCCCCTGTGAATAGACATACTGGGCAATGTTTTTCGGAAGCTAATTTTCCCGGAGATCTATTGGGATGGCTAAGGACGAATTCCAAAAGCTGGGAAGAGTATTGCAGGATAGGAGGACTTCTTTGGTAACAAAGAAAAGAATACTATGTGACAGCTGTCTTTCTTTATGGCAGCGAATGTTGGACGATTTACTCAAAGATGAAGAACGGACCCGAGGCGACGGAGATGTGGAACTACAGAAGGATAATAAGGATATCATGAACTGAGCGTGTGAGCAACTATGAGGTATGAGACACATAATGAGGAGGGAGGGCATGGACAATCTGATACTCACGGGTCGAATAGAGGGAAAGATAAACAAAGAAAAACAACGCATGACATACCGAGCTTGAGAAAATGGATGACAGAACGTGGTCTGGGGGAGGTAGCCGACGAAAGGAAATTGTTGAGAGCTGTAAGGGTTTGAGGGAGATTGAGAGACATGATCGCCTAAACCTGAAAGGACATGGCACATTAAAAAAAAATTCTGTCCGGATATTGATAGAATTTCATTTATCAACAGGGCATGAGATCTGCAAAATTGACATTTTGTTATCAGAATAAATTCCCGTTTGCTTTACAACCTGACAAAAGTAAACCCCATATTTATTTGTACTGCTTGACATTTGCATTGGAAGCGCCAATACAAACATTTCAATGTGGATGACTATATACATATATATATATATATATATATATATATATATATATATATACTACATATATATATATATAAACTTTTCACGCACACACACACACATATATATATATATATATATATATATATATATATATATATATATATATATATATATATATATATACATACATACATATTCACGCATACACACACTTCCTATGTTATGTAGGGTTCGTGCGTGTGCTTGTGAGCAGTCTTGTTTTTGTCAATATGTATATATATATATATATATATATATATATATATATATATATATATATATATATATATATATATATATATTTATATACACATTAGTGTGCGTATGTATACGCATATACTCTCTCCGTACATATATACTGAGTGCATGCATAAATCAATTTTGGGAGTTTAATTTTTATTGAATATGAATGTCGTTTTGGGGTAATCAAAAGTGTAAGTGTCTCCTTCTATAATGATGTCACAAACGCTACATCTGTTGTTTTTTTTTTTTGCATTTTATGTTTTCTTGTTTGTCTGTTGGTTAAATTGTTGTCCAGATTTCTGTAAATAGTTCTGGATTGTTTTTGTTGTATGTTGAGATATATGCTCGAGTTTGTTCGACGTCACGTTTCTTTGGTTTCGTAGTTGTTATTAGGACTTTTTTTGCGAGTGAAAAAACTTTATTTCTAGTTCTTCAAGGCGGGTTGTCAGTCACTATAGTACAAAGCCTACGTGCTAGAGAATAGAGAATGGATTTTAGGGAAGGTTTTCGGGTGATGGCTCTTGAAATGAAGATATTCTTGTGCATCTGTAGGTTTATGTTAAACATCTGTGATTATGTCCTTTTTATTTCTAACGAAAGTGGTAATTCGTTAAAATTATGTTCTTGGATGAATTTGATTTTTGGGTGTAAGATTTGAAGTCGAGTGTAGAATGAGGATCTCCAGAAAATCAAGCAATTATCAAATTATATATATATATATATATATATATATATATATATATATATATATATATATATATATATATGATTAGCCATAAGATCTGTTTATGTGTAACCTAGGTCAGGTTTTCCTATTTATGTAACCTAGGTCAGGTTTTCCTGTATCTTTAAGATTTATATATATATATATATATATATATATATATATATATATATATATATATATATATATATATGTGTGTGTGTGTGTGTGTGTGTGTGTGTGTCGGATATATATATATATGCATATATATATATATATATATATATATATATATATATATATATATATATATATATATATATATATATTCACTTTTAGTTATTTTAGTGGAATTTTTTCGTCTACAAGCTTGAATCTAAATATTCAACAGAACTTATTAAAGAATATTATATATATATATATATATAATACATACATACGTATATATATATATATATATATATATATATATATATATATATATATATATATACAATGTTCATTCTACTTAAATTTATATGTTTTAAAGCGTGGATTGTTTTATAAATATGCTGTTTTTTTAATACATACATATACATTTATATATATATATATATATATATATATATATATATATGTGTGTGTGTGTGTGTGTGTGTGTACAAGTCTGTGTGTGTACGTGTGTGTTATATCGGTGTCGTTGAAATAGAGAGTAGAAAAGCTATGAAAACTTACGTCGTAAATCTTCGCATTTTTGATATGCAAGGAATTATGTGTTTGCTGGGCTTGTCACCGTTGATTCATGATCCCCTCCTTCATCCATCCAGTTTAGTATTTCGATTTCCTACAGTCTGTCTCCGGCATCATCCTACCTCTTCCTTCTCTTCTCTTATCGGTTGAAACTTTTAATGCTTTCGCATGCCGTTAACACTGGCGAATCCGGCGACGGCCTTTATGTCGACACATTCTGCCATACTCTTGTGCACCTCAGCAACTGCGTAATATTTAGCAAGATTATTTCGAAAGACACTCCCCGCAGTCTTAGAATTGCAGTGGATTTTCTCAAGTGCCAGTGAAGTCAATATTAATAGCGATTTCTGCCTATGACCTATTGTTAGCACATTAAAAGCGCAGACGGTTATTCTCACTAAATTCGATTCTCACTGATCATACATATTACATTGGCTGCTTCATGCATATCAGGTTGAACATAAACCTACCACTCTATCATGTAGGTTAATGTAGCATTTGCCTAATCGAGCTTCCATTTATGTTCTTACTAATAAAATACACTGATGACCAGAGGTTTGGACGATCACACAGAACACTCGTGAAAAAGATCGTATGCTATAAAATATTAGCAGTAAACAATAACAAAAAAAAAAACATTAAAGAAATACGCATGAAACAAAAACACAGAAGGCAAAATAAGATCATCAGTTTGTGAACTGCAGTTTTAAATGCATTTAACATCCTCATCGGAGATCTTTTGACTTGAATGTTAATGATAATATTAGCCTTTTACCTACAACGAAATATTTGACATCCATCAACTGAACAGCATCTCATTTGAATTTAAAATCTTTCGCTTCAAATGATTTTTAGAATAATCGAGTTTTGAAGACTCATATCGGTCGTGGTGTAATTGGTATCGATTCGGAATGAGAAATCGCATAGTAGAGTTGGTTAAATTTAGCTACACACAAATGCCATTGGGAAAGGTATGAATCCATAGCACGAGAGACTGGCCGTATGTTACGGTTTTTTGGGTATATTAACGCCTGTAACTTGTGAGCGAGTCAGAATGACTTATTTCCCTTTATAATCGACCAATGTGAGGTTGACCAATCAGAAGCCGCCCAACACTGTATTCGTCGTGTATAAAGGCGGCCATCTTGTTTCGTCTACCAGAAGGACCAAAGGTGACCAGGAGAAGGATGAACTACACTCTGCTGTGATATCCACTGCGAACCTAAAGTACGCTTTCCTACTGTCTCCGAAATATTCACTGCCAACCCTTGGATTCAATACTCAAGGACGACCGTCAGGAAAATGTCTAACACCGTATAGCCTTGGTTTGCAACCAAAATAACGCATAAATAAACGGCAATCTTCTGCCTATTGTGTATCCTCTGCAAAACCTCATCGGTGTTCACATGTTCGGCCCATGGTATCCTTAGCATTCTTCTGTAGAACCATTCTCCGCTGCCTCGAGTCTCTTCTTCATCTTTGAGGAGACCGTCCAGCATTCACTGACGTAAAGGAGAACAGATATCTCGTAGCAGTTCAGTATTCAATTTAAAAAATGTTTTGTGAATTTTATCAGATACAAATTGCAGGGAGTGAATGCAGTTAAAATAATAGAAGTTTGAATGGTAAAACAGTACTTTTGAAAGACCGTTGTTATCGGAACCATTTTCATTTTTAATTTCGGGGGATGAGTTATTGATTTGAAATTGGAACAAAATAAAAGTTAATCGCCCCTCTCTAAAACACCATGTCTTATGTCAATTCACGAAACGAATGATTTGCAGTGTGCCTCCAAATCGAAAGAAAATCACAGCATGTCAATCGAAAGGTAATTGTCAATCAAGTCCCTCGAGTCCCCAGATGATTCTTTCATGTGCTTTCGACTTTCGCTATTGAACTCTGTTAACCATGTCTTTATCCTTTATAGCTCTCCCTCATCTCAGATAAATAGATTGAAACGGAGTGAGACAGATGTATAGAAACAGAGCGAGATTGATATATATAAATGTGTATATATATATATATATATATATATGTGTGTGTGTGTGTGTGTGTGTGTGTGTTATATCTAGATGGATTGATGTGAGCTTGTGACCCTGGGATTCAAGCTATTTTCCAATTAAATATGTTAGCTCTGTCACTGATATTGAGCGCTTTCAATTAAGTACCACGCATACATAATATATAAATAATATATATAAAAAGCATATATATATATATATATATATATATATATATATATATATATATATATATATATATAATGATAATGAAAGCCACGTATACTTTCTTAATATATATATAGAAAAAAGTTTCAAATTAAAAATTATAATGTTTTATTTTATTTTTTCAAAAAATTTATTTATTTATATATAGAAATTTCTATATTGTCCTCAATTTTTCATTCTGATGAAATAAAACATTATAATTTTTAATTTGAAACTTTTTCTATATATATATATATACAGAGAGAGGGGGAGGGAGATAAACGGATATTTAGAAGGATTTGAAGAAACAGCTATATATATTTATATATATATATATATATCAGTTAACTGAAATTTATTGATATGTGGATATAAAGATATGATAGATAGATAGATAGATAGATAGATAGAAAAGAAGCGAGACATATAAATAGAAATATAGCGACATTGATATATTTATAGAAAGAGGGAAAGATGGACAAACAGAAATAGATAGATAGATAGATAGATAGATAGATTTGAAAGACAGCAATATATAATAATTAACTGAAATATATTTATATATATATATAAACAGGTTAAGATAGACAGATAGATAGAATGCTGAGAAACAGTACTTTCGTGTGCTTGAGAGAGTTAATTCAGGAAAACAAATAATAATAATAATAGTACACTTGGAAGTATGCAGTAATTATGGCCACGAGTGGGCAGAAACGTGACACGAGCTTTGACCATCGTCAATAGACGTGACTGACCAAGCGAATCTCGTGTGAGTAGAAATCGCTTTGAGATCAATCAGCCTGATATCACATATAGATTAGCCATGAAAGGATCCTTATAGACATCGCTCTACCTTGAGATAAATAAAATATCGTTAAGACGGATTAGTAAAAAATACCTAGACGCACCAAACCTGGCAGACCAAATCTGAGAAATACAACGAGCAGCAGCCTTATTCGCCCCTTTTGAATTAACGAAGTCGTGATTATTTCCAGACACAAGACACCTTGGGAATGTGCCGGTGGCAGTACTGCTTGGAACAGATCATGTGCTGAGAAAAGTGATGTGTCTCCAAGCTACATTTAGGAGCTGAGACATGGTTTACATCCGGGCGAAACATCCAAGAATCGGAGAGGATATCAAATAATAATAATAATCTTATATGTAAATTATTTCAATAATATGATTTACAAATTTAAATACAATGTCAATCGTTGTTTTTTGTTCGTTTGCTCTCTCGATTAAATAGTGTTTTTTCTCGTATTCTCTAACACTCAGTAGCCCCTTGTTTCTTAGTTTTATTTACAAATTGGGTATCAATATAGATTGCCAGATATTCAGACAATTTCGACATTGATTGATTTGGGTTTATATTAAAAATAGCTTGCAGGTCGCCCCATTCAAACTTTGGGACTCTATGCAAGCGTATTTTGTTCATCAAGACAGTTACAATTTTCTTGATATCCAAAAGCTAATTACATTCTCCACACATACATCATCCAATCGAAATATCTGTATAGGCTTTGCTGTCAGCTGAGCCTTTTGCTGCAATCTTTTCCAACATGGAGACGACAAACGTGTGGTGAAAAGCGTGTATCTTGATTTACGGATTTCTTTATTTTTCTCTCCGTGTAGGATAAATTAATATTCAGTTCCAATACAGAAAATCGCTTGGGAAAAGTTAACCCGGTCTGTACTTATCATAAAAATCGGAGCCGGTCGACTTTTTCACATAATATATAGATTCACCTAGGTATTTCCAAATGTTAGTGTGTTAGAAAAGAAACTTTTTTTTTTTTTGAGTGGAAAGTTTGCTAAAAATGGAAACCAAAAGAGACAACAGCTTAGGCCGCCAAGGAGTCAGTTAAACTCATTATATATGTCTGCGCATGCGCTTTATATATAGATAAACGAAGAAAACAAGGAAAACAAGACTTAAATTGAGGCATTGACATGGATGGCAAAATTATGTCTACTGTGTGATTAACTGAGATCATTGTATTTTCAACATTAATCCATTCTAAGCTTTCATATTTGTATACACTATTTCTTTTTTACAGCCATCGTAATCCTTTTGTTTCAGCTCTCTATTGAGTTCCGTAAATTTCTGTGAGTTTCAAACCTAATCTTTTATTAAATCCAACAGTGAAAATTGCTTTCATTCTATTGCTCTCCTCAGGGATATCTCGAATCACTGAATTCTACATTGTTAATGTGTTATTGTTACACCACGATTGCATTTTCCATTAAACCGGGGTATGTGACGATCTCTCCCATGGGATTTGAAACGGTAGGGGAAATTAACCAGTATTCTTCTAAGTGTATGTTGGGATTGTGATCTGATTACGGGTGGTATTAATTTCAACCTCTTGCTATAATTTTATCGAGAAGTTTAGGTCTAAATATTTGGCTGGAAATCGTAACGCATCAGTGCCATTGTTTTTAATATGATTAATCATGAAGTCGGCGATTGGTTTTGAGTTGTGTTAGGACCAATAAAACAGGTCAATATTGTTTTGTGCGTAGTCTACAACAATCTTTACACTACTATATGTAATGTCAATCATTTCTTACAACAGACCGACGCCGTTTAGAGCTCCTTACTACGTTTATTTAGCATTCTGCTACCACTTTCTTTTAATGCCAATTTTTGTGCAAAATTAAGCACAAATAAGTGGATCACAGAGCCTTGCAATTTTTCTCACTTCTCATTGGTCAGTTAATATATAAAAACATGATCTCGCCTACATCCGAATAACATCTATTTAAATTCTGACCTGAATGAAAATACAATTCCGCCTAAAAACTATCTATAGATTCTGGAGCCTATCACTTGACAACGTTGGCTATAAATACTTCGTCACAAGTTCGTTCTTCCTCTTTTAATTTCTCTTGACTACCAACAACGTAGGACTTTTTAGAAAAAGCGTTTCGACCCAGTCCGAGCGAAAGCTATGAAACGCCATCAAACATACACACACATACAAATATACGTACTTATGGAACATTCACACAATACGAACTTTCATTCTTTCAACTACTAGTTACTGAAATATTTCAACTCTCTTATGTTGAACATTTAGAGCAGCAAGTTCATTCAACTTTTTGTGAGCAGAGATAAAAATATTTCTTTCGTAAAGGACTCAAAGAAATTCCCATCAAAGGGAAATAACACCTATGCTTGTATATCTTTCACATACATAAATATAAATATTGTTTGTTATTATAAAAACATTCTTTGAGTTGTTTCTACAGGGGGCCAACACTATTTTTCAGACACTTTATTTTTTCAAGTTTTAGGTAGCACAGGCAGTCTGTACTGTTTTAGTGAAATGGCAATAACATTTAAAAACTGTTTCAATACTACAAATGGAAAAACAGAATTCAAATTAGAAGTATCTTTATTTTTTTTTACAAATTATCACATTACACAGGCGACAGTATTTTCGGACATTGCAGAAACAATGCTAATAGTTTATGGCAGTACACTTTTTTTCAATGACTTCTATCAGTCTATCTTCATAATGTTCATACATATTGATAATAACGTCTCTTAGTGTTTCTAGCAGTCTATTTTTAGCATCTTGTATCCGCTGCCACAGTTCAGCCTCTCTGGTTATTTCTGGCCCGTCGTAAACAAGCTCTGCATGCATTTCCCATATGTTTTCAATTAAATTTAAGTCTGGACTTCTTGCAGGCTATTCCAGAGTAGTTATATTTGCTTCACTCATCCAATTTTTCACTGATTTGGCCACATGGATGCTGCAGTTATCTTGCTGCAAAATAAAATTACTTCCCATTTCTTTTCTATGAGTGGTAGGGCTCTCTTTTCCAAAAAAAAGTTCTGTAGCTCAAGCTATTTTGACGCCCTTTTAACCACTAGAGCTACAAGTTTCCATTCGGAAATACCATACCCCAAACCATGACTCCTCCTCCTCCCATCTGTCTCTTGTTGAGAATAACAAGTTCACCTTTTCTTGACCATGTACACCACCCGTCAGTTCCATCGAACTTAAAACATTTTTCATCAGTAAATATCACTTTCTTGAAGTCGACATGGTTTGTTATCCATCTTTTGGCGCTTCCCAGCCTTGCCTCGTTGTGTTTTCTCGTTAGTGTTATTCTTTTCTTGATTTTAGCATACTTAAGTCCAATTTCGAGTAGCTTTCTTTGTACAGTTCGAACACTGACGTCAAGTTCACACTTCTCCTTTACTTTCTTCGCTGTCATCTTTTCTCCAGATGATAACAACCTCGTAACACTCCTCTTCATTCTTCTTTTTTTTCTCTTGGAAATTGTTTTTTTTTCCGTCCTCTCTTCTTCCGCTCATAGTCTGTACTTAGCATGTATTCAACTGTTGACTTCGGTAGCTTCATCTCAGCGGCGATCTTTCGGATGCTGAGCCCGTCTTCTCTCTTCTTTTGGACCAAACTGATGACTTCTTTTGAATGCATTCTTCTTCAGGATTTTAATACGTTTTCACAGTGAATGGTAAAGATACTCAAATGTAATGGTCAGGGTAAAATTTACCTGCAGAAAATTTGCCTATTGTAGACGTTCGGCGACTAAATCATTAAAAAACCCGGAATTTGTGTCATTTCCGAAAAATAGTGTCGCCTAAGTTGAAGTAAAAATAAAGAAAACATGAAACCAAAGACAAACCCATCAATCAATGTTCATACCATTAATGAACAGTTACTGCTGAACTACCTACTCATCAACACAAAAGCTCTCGGCAGCAAAAAACGCCTTTAAGCACACTTTTCAAAGTGTCCCAAAAATAGTGTCGCCCACCCCCCTGTATTATTTCATATGTTGTAGTATTTGGCGTAAATATAAATTCGAGAGGTCACTTCATAAAGCTGACGTCTACACTAATATTTTTATATCTTGTCTTTGTTCCAATGCCGTGATGATGGCATTCTTCGTTTATACTTCTTCTGGTCGACCTCCGACGATCAGGCATATAAACGCAAAATTAATTCAGACAACGATTCTAGGCCTACGTTCATTGGATGAGCGTGTGCTTCTATACTTTTTGAAATGTCGATCTGAGCTGATCACGCGTTTCTGGAACAGAGGTTATGTCAGGCATTCGTTTTCTGAACCTAACAGATATTTTCTAAAGATATATCGATCTCGCATTTTTAGCTAATATCGAGCATTGGTTTTCAAATTGCGTAGTGAATATGGGTCTACGTATCTATGCATTCAGTCTCATTTGGGCGGAGGCTAAACATATACAATGTGCGATGGGTAAATTGTCGTCATTTTGTACTTTTAATTTCGCGCATGCGCGTTATTTTTATTTTATTTTTCTACTGCACAGTATAATAGGGTCAGTTGGATACCCTCTGTGAGAAAGAGAGTACCATAATACAATTCACTTCACCAGAAATTTGGAAACGTTATTCTATACTGCTTGGCATTCGCGCCGGATGCTCCAATACAACATTTTTCAGCGTATTTGCGTGTCAATCGGAGAACAGTGAAGAGTATTCGGAAAGATTTGGATGGTATATCAAGTCAACATGAAGGTTTTTGGTGTGATCACTAGTGATTCCAACGTTATGCCTTCCTTCCCACACAGCCTCAGACTCCACATCGAGGCCTACATCAAGTACCTTGAGGAGGTAGTGCTGCCCTGGATCAAGAGGTTGGCTGTTAAAAAAAGTATGTCTGGTATGAATCTGCACCATGCCACACAAGCAAATGAACACAGTCATGTCTCTCAGATAATTTCTTCGACCACATCATTCATATCTGGCCACCTAACTCCCCAGACTGAAACTGCCTTGATTATTATGTGTAGGCCTCTGTTGAACGAGAGGCCAATAAAACTCCTTGTAAAACCAAAGATGAAGTGGAGTATGGATGGATTCACCAACGTAAACAAGAAGACGGTCTAGCAGCGATGCAGGAGATTCCTATGTCGCCTGGAGTCCTCTTTTGAAGGCAATGGCGATTTTATTGAATAAATTTACTATTAAGTATTTCTAGATATTTTTTGTGCAATTTTGGTAAATATATCTCTTAATGGGAGATGTATTATTTTCATTTTTGTTCAACTTAGAGACGACAATTCCTCAATCGCATCCTATATACTTTTATCGTCTTAAATACCAAATCACGTTTCTGAATTTTCCTGAATTAGCATAGAGGAAAAGTTGACAGAACAATAACTATGAAAATGTGAATGGAAGATATGGATGAGTGGAGGTTGAGAGTTCAATCTCAGCATTTGGTAGTGCCAATAAATCAGATTCTTGGCCGGCGAAGGAAGATAAATAAAAATGAAATATTCGATAACTGTAGATTTTTCACAAGGTCCGATTGATGAGTATTTATTATATAGGAATAAAGTGTCGCTGCCGACGGTTGAGTTTGAACATAGCCAATTTCTATCTCTATGGAGAATAAGAGGTAAGACCGCGCTACGAAGCTTTGAACAAACTCAAGGGTCTGCTCCTGCCAAATATGCTTTGGTTTTTCTCAGAGGAGATCAATTTCTGCCAGTATAAGATGGTGAACACACAGTACAACCGCTGGCTTGCTGTGCTCCAAAAGATGGTACCGAGTTTGATGATAACCAAATATTCAGTCAACAGCATGTTATTTGGAGAGATTCATTAGTGATGACGACGTTTTGCTTCCATTCATCTTCCCACAGAGCCTCGGACTCAACACAGAGGCCCACATCAAGTTTCTTGAGTTGGTAAAGCTACCCTGGGTCAAGAGAGTGGCTACTGGCGACAGGATTCTGCACTATGCCATAAAATCAGGAGAACACAGTTACTAAGAGGAATTAATCAAACAGCTTAGTATAAATCTTATGGAACTCTCCTGCCATTTTGTTCATTCCCCCCGGGATTGGACGACGGTAGTAGTTTGCATACGTAAAGACCATGCATGTTAATTATTATTATTATTATTACTATTTTCTCTTGATTTCTGGTGTGTACTCATTTCTTTCCGGGTCCCGTCCAGAGACCTAAGGGGAGATATGGCGTCATGAGCAATTAAAAAAAATAACAACAAAAAAACATATCGATGCACATCAAACACTTCGTCAGGTGAGGAATGTACTCATGAGAACATTTTTTTTTATTTCTTCCAGGGATGGGCTACCAGGAATCCCTTCAATGAGTCTATTGGAATCTTTTCCAACCAATCGCAGGGCTCCAACTACAACAGGAATTGTCGATGTTCTCATGTGCCACATTTTGGAGATTTCGATTTGAATTTTGATTATTATTATTATTGTAGTTATTTTAGTTGATGTTGTGGCTGCTATTATCTTACGCACAGTTCTTGCTTTCAGTTGGATACCTTGGATTATGGGTGTCCATCATTAAATCGTACGACTTCGGATAAATATCACCTTTCGCAGAATATTTGGAGTGCAATCTGACTTCAAAGCTTTATTCCGATTTTCTTAATGGCGGTATTTAGGTTTGGTGATTTCGACTCCAAACGTCGCAACGATAACTGAGACAGTAATGTCCTGAAAGTCTCACATACTAACAACTTGAATCTGGACGTTGGTGTATTTCGCAAGCCTTTCAGATCACATTCACCTTTATATTATGTTCACCAGGAACAGCGACGTCAATGACTAGACATTTTCTTGATTCATCTTCATTGACTGTGATTTGATGGTCTCAAAGTTTTACAAGATCTCTGGTATAAGGTTTTATCTTAGTAGACAATTATGAAAAAAAGAATAGGAATAGTTTAAATATATATAAAACAATATTTTATTGTATTGTTCTACATGTGTTCAGTAGTCACCTTCCCCTTGTCTCTTGCTTTACGACACATTTCATACTTCTTCTACATAATATATGCAAATAGGTAGAATCCTATTTGCCAATCTACTATACCTCCCTGAGGCGAAGAGGTTTAATGCTTTTGTTTGTTCTTGAACTTCATCTGAAACCTCTTTCCTCATTCCCCGCCCCCTTGAGGTTTATGTAATAATTTTAATAGAGATCTTGGTCTCATTTCATCTTCCTCCGATTTCTTTGGCATTAGCCTGATTTGAGGAACTCACTCTTTCTTCTCTGTAAATATCTTTTTCCATGTTCTTTTTTCTTGTTCCTCTTCAATTTTGGATATTAATTAGTCATAAGGATCCGTTAGTATCTTTTCCTTTTCTTTGAAACAATGCCCGTGTTATTCTCCCTTTACATGATAAAATTAGTTTTCTAAAGACTTGCCACTTTGTGTTTTTTATATCCCGTCTTTTAATTTGTTGGGTCAGACATTGTTAATGAAGATCTTCCCATTAACGAAGATGGTTTTTGCAATTCGTCTGTATATAGAATGTAATTATTTTTTTTTTTAGCTGGGCTGCAAATTTTTTAAATCTTTTACCTGGGCTGCTAAATACCTGATCCAACTTTCGATAAATTCTGATTCATCCTACCGACATAAACATCTTATCAGTGACGCCATATTATCGCATTGTTTTTCTACTACACGTTATCAGTAGTCAACGTCCCATTTCTCTCTTTCTTTACTATACTCTTTATTTCTCTTCTAACATATGCAAATAGATACAATACTATTTACCAAATCACTACACCCGAGTTTTATTGTATCAAGAATCAGTACACAACATAGGAAGTTTTTACTTTTTGTCAGTGCAGTCTTAAATCTGGAATAATGAAAGTCCTGCTTTCAAAAATCCGGGATGTCGTGTCAGAAGGGTGTTTTTTATTCACTTCTTGGGGGCGAATAGAGGCCAAGACCCCTACATAACCCATTGAATGTTATGGGATCTTACCCATAATAATAACAATGGACTATTCCATACTTAATAAATACTGTGCCTCAGGAGTAGGCAAGGAGTCAGTCGCTCAACTCTGAACCGACTGCACGGTTAAACTCTCTTCCTACGGGCGGGAGGAACCCGAAGGAGGCTACGCCGAAGGGCAGAGTCTCCTTCGGGGAGGTAAAACCGGCCCAGAACCCGTTTATACAGGTTCAAATGGGCTATTTTTGGCCGAGCCTAATGGCTCGGGAATGCCCACGTTAAAAAGGCCTTGTGCCACATGACACCCTCGTGGAGGGTGGGTGACTGAATATCGTCAGTCGCTCAACTTTCTGAGCGACTGTTCGGTTAAACTCTCTTCCTACGGGCGGGAGGAACCCGAAGGAGGCTACGCCGAAGGGCGGAGTCTCCTTCGGGGAGGTAAACCGGCCCTGAACCCGTTTATACGGGTTCAGATGGGCTATTTTTTGGCCGAGCCTAATGGCTCGGGAATGCCCACGTTAAAAAGGCCTTGTGCCACATGACACCCTCGTGGGGGTGGTGACTGAATATCGTCAGTCGTTCACTTCTGAACTGACTGTTCGGTTGAACTCTCTGCCTTCGGGCGGAGAGGAACCCGAACAAGGCTACGCCAAGGGGCGGAGTCTCGATCGGAGAGGTAAACCGGCCCTGAGCCCTTTTATACAGGTTTAATGGGCATATTTTTGGGCCGGGCCCACGGGCTCGAAGAACCCACAATAAATAACCGACCTTGTGTCACACGCTGCCCTACTGGTGGGGGGTGACTGAAAATCGTCAGTCAGTAGTTCAAGTCGAGTCAAGAGTCGATTCAGAAGCAGTCTGAAACAGAGTCGCGTTCAGACAATTACTACATGACATTGGAATAGTGATACTGGTCGAGACTACATTGTTCTCTCTACTAAACCTGATTGTTCATACTAACACTTCTACTTCTCTGTATATATTCCTGTTTGTAATATATCTGTGTTATTCCATACCTGTGTTCGAGTTCTTCTTTATTGGTTCTACCGTGGACTATCACCGTGGTACAAAGAATCGGGCCATAACAGAGACAAAGGGAAGGCAGGCTGCAATTGCAGTTAATCCGGAACTCCTATACCTTATAGGGTTCGACAGAACCCTAAATTCTACTGCTATGAATGTGTTCTTATCAGACTATGCGGGTGTGTCAAATTATCTTGCTCAAATAAACGCTTACTAAATAATAATAGTAGTAGTAATACATCAGCTTTCTCATATCCCTGATTAATAATAGCTTCCAGCGAATGAAACATCTTACCAAGAACCATCGTTCTTCGATCCTCGTGGACTGGCACTACAGAATCACTGACAAATATCGGAAACCACATCACTTGGTGACTAGTATTAACAACAACAAGTTATAAAACGTTTAATTCGAAGAGAAAATAATGACACAATCAAGATGTTAACGTTCCACACTACTTTGAACAAAAGGCTAGGAAAGAAACCCCAAAACTTGGAAGAGCAATAACAGTATCTGGAGAGGAGGAACTTATCTCCCGGAAAAAATTGTCTGTAATAAAATTTTATAAATTTAAAGGGAAGGTAACATTGGCTGATCGGTCAATGAATTCTAAATGTTTCCTTATAGTAGACGGCTACGGTTAGAATTACCACTAAAAATATGGATAACAGATATTAAAATTGGTATTTTACACCCCCACAAGGCCAGTTTAAAGTGGGGGGATCAATCGCGTTCCCTTGGGTCAAATCCAAAAATTGCCAGGCCCCTACAACCAACCGCGGTTTGGCGTCGATATTCCGCAGAACATCTTACTTTGGTACAATGAGGAATGTGCTGCAGCGGGGAAATCCCCGTGACGAGACATTCTTCATTAGATTTGGTGTGGTCTGTCCAAAGACAGAAACAGAATTGAGAGATTTCAATGTAGTTCCCCACTTAGGCAGATACTACACTTAGTCATAACTTGCCGCCCCACGCTGGCAAGATGTGACACAAAGTCAGTTTAATGCGAAAAACACGAACGCATGATGCCGGGCCAGATCCCAAAATACCCTGGTCCCCGCAATCGTCAGTTGCACTGGCATCGATGTTACTACCGTGCCTCCGCTTTAGTACAATAAGGGACGTACTGCCGCAGGCAGCTGTTCCCCGTAATTGGGCACGCTACGCTCTGTCTGATGAGAGAAAGACAGCTAAGAGATAAAATTATAGATTGTCCACCAGAAAGCAGATATTACAGGGAAGAGGAAACCCGAAATTCAAGTGTTGCGTGGCCAATGAATGCCAAATGTTTCCTTACTAGGAAATGGTTAATATTACCAGTCCAATTATTGCCCTTCTTTACTTCTGCATCCACGAGCAGAACCTTTGTAATAAATCAATGTAAAATAATAACCGTGCTTCAGAGAAATGGCGACGTCAGTTCAAATAAATTACTGTATAATTATGATTCTATTTCATTTTCTTTTCAACTCACGCTATTGCGGAGTATTTTTGCTAAGCTTGTGGGTGGTGACCTTTGACGACGCCGTATTAACGTAATGAAACCAGTCGATATAAATTTGTGTTATGAATGATATTATGGACTATAGACATTACAATAAAGAACGCACTCGAAGGAAGGCCATTTCCGGGAGCTAACCGGACAGCAAGGAAATTTGTTTCTTCAGAAATAGCCAATTAACAAATTCTCTTGCGTTCTTGTGGCTTCTAGCGGCGAGCTGGGACTCTAGATTAATTGAACTTACCGAGGCTGGAATTGGTATTTTATAGCATGTTGCTTAGATCTTCAGTGAAGATCCTGCTCGTCAAACGGAATTTGGTAATCTGGATCACTGAGTTATCGATCATGTTGCGTTTGTTTTGTTCGAACTGTTAGCAGTAGCTGAGATTACTTGTTTTGTCTTTATTTCATCATAAAATAATTTATTAAATTACGTATTGATAGGTGTAGGAAATATGGATGATGGGACAAAGTTTTGAAGGCAGAGACAAAGGGATAATTCAGTGTAATATACTCACCGTGTTTCTAAATATTACTATAGAAAAAAACATAATGACTATTGCTGTACTGACGTCATATAATTTTCTCCGTATCTCTTCGGGCATTTAACGGCAACCATTAGCTGTTTTATTTGACAACTCGGTAACTTTATTTCTGACAGAAAAATATACAAAAAAATTTGGTTATTTCTCATTGCGTAATTGGGTTTTGATTTGTTTAATTGTATATCAACAATTTGTGGATCAGTTATGCTGAAATACAATTTTCTTGGGAGCTTTGAATTAATAACAAGATGATATACGTTATTCTACTTTCACAATTGAATACATGGTAGATGATACTCAGATTTTGTACATATACATGTTTGTGAGAACCTACTTATTGGAAGCCGTGACATGTGTGTTTTATGTTGTAGTTTTGCTGAAGTTATATTTTAGCATACAGTTTGATTTCTTTAAGAAATTGTAGGATATTATATGGACTAATGTCATGAAAGATTTCTCTCATGTTTGTCGTTTGGTTGCTTCATTTTGTGTAGTGGCATATCAACCTCTATGGGTTATTTAATGCCGAAATCTAAATGTACGCAATATGCTTTCAATTACAGATATTTGTATAAAATTTTATTCTTTCAGAGTAAAGACATGTTTAAATATACATTTTGTAGATTATAAAATTTAGTTAGTTGTTGATTTTAGTATAAAAATGTATTTTTATATTTTTTTAGTGCATTGATTGCCATTTTGCTATGAAAATGTATTGTTGTTAAATTTATTATAAAACTAGTTTATTTTTGTTTGGGGTTCACTATTTGCCTATAGCTGGGACCTCCCACCCCTAACCAGTGCTATCACCCTGAGTTAGGGTGGATCTCGGAAAAACAGCTATTAAAATGTGGTTGCACACTCCTCAAAACATCCAGTCTTCCTATTAGAGGCCTTGCTGCAGGATGTAGTTTATCGTTATACTCAGAACGAGCGAAACTGAAGATCCACACTGATCAAAACTATCATGTTTCACTCTTTTTTAAACATTGTGCAGATTATTTCTGTCAGCTCTATGGTAATGACAACGGTCAGCCTTTTCCAGACATGGAATATACGACATTCCTTGATAGATCAGTTAGAGTTACACTCGTTTGCAATTTATAGAATCTATTAAAACAGTAATTCTGGAATAAAAATAGGCATCCCAAATCCAATAATTGTTATCATTAGTACTGAAAGAAATTTTCTTCCTAAACTTTTGCTTAAAGAATTGGGGAAATGCTTTATATTTATATCTTTTTTATTTCTTTACATGTAGAATGCTCACAACTTTCGCCAAATATCATGAAGTGATCAACAAAGAGATCATTCCAGTTCCACAAAAAGTAAAGTGACCATATGAAATTTTTAAACGCGATTATATGTAATGATGGAGCTATATCAAAAGTCAGAGTGCCAAGAAGAAACATTGGAAACGACCTTGAGTGTTCCGATGTAGATATAAAATGTGGATTATGAATATCAATAGCAGTGAGGGAAAGTCCTAATAATCTCTTCAGTAAACCTGGCATAAATATAAATACGGTCTTGGAGCGTGTGTTTAAGAACGAAAGACAACTAAAAAACTATACTGTGACGACGCGAATGGAGGAAGTCTTTCGATGCAACTGTCATTCTCATTAGGATCTAATCCGATTCTTCGAGCATCAGCTCAAGATGAAGATTAGAACTGATGCAAAACTCTTACATTCGACAGTCTTCAGTGAAACTGGGTGAAAGAGACGAGCTTGGTTCGTTTGAACGGGGCTAGCCTTGATATTCTCTTCTAGGTCAACCTACGTCACATCGGGGTGGTTTCCTGCGATTAGATTAGACAAGCTTTTGTGTACCTAGTTAATGTGAATAAGAGTTGTTCTTTATCTGTTCCCGGCTGCCTCTTTGGTTATGATCCAAGTTGAGATTCCCAAGCTCCCCAGTTTGTTTTGGCCCCTTTTAATCTCGACTGGGTCAGTTTTTTATTTCGCATGTCAGTATATTTTTCTCCTTTCCCACTCCCTTAGCAAGAGAGCCTCTTGAATTTCTCCAAGGGACAAAATACAGAGGCCTCTCTTTTTTGAGTGATGGGCGGGCCCTACTAACATCAGTTATGTTTAGTTTACTTTGTGTTTATATTTACTTTGCTTTGTGGTTAATTCCCTCCCCTCTCATTCTATACATCCATAATTTCTTAAGTATATATTTTATAATCATTTGATTTTTATGGCATTGGGCGCGTTTTGTATGTTCCCGTTGAGAGGATGCGGTATTATGGTGTATGGAGGATTGATTGGTGACGGACGATTTCTTATGGGGAATGTGGAAATTTTAATGTGTGAATGGGTCGTGAATCAGATTAGATAGGTATAAGATAGTTAGTGATGACCAGCCACAACCCCTCCCCATTTTGCCCTTGTGCTGCAGTTGTATTTTAAATAGAATAAATAGTAATTTGCATCTAGTTAAGTAAGTAGTCTATGTAAATTATGGTGACGTAATTATGGTGACATAATTTCATGTTTAATAAACAAAAGTGAGTAAAAAAAATGTGGATTATCAACACCAATGAAACGAAATGAATATAATGGAGTATACCAGTCAAGAGAAGTTGCATTTTATAAACGTATTAGATTTATTAAATTTATAAATATCCTCCACCGTCCTGGGCAAGACGATAAACTACATCCAACAGCAAGGCCGCTGATTAGGAGGTTTTGAAGAGCGTGGAACCACCTCTTAATAATTGCTGGTGTTCCCAGATCCACACTGACTCGGGGTGGTAACACCTGTTAGGGTCCCAGCTATGGGCAAATAGTTGACCCCCAAACTGGGATCGAAACACTATGAAAGTATAAAAATAGGTTTTGGTACCAGAAATATTTTGTAAAAAAATTATTACTAGCAATAAAATTTTAAAGAAAAAAATTATTACCAGGTATACATTTTCAAAAAAATAATACCAGAAATAGATTTTTTGAAGGAAAAAATATTGCCAGAAAAAGATTTTTTTGAAGGAAAATATATTACTAGCAACATATTTTTGAAAAATAATGTTACCAGCAATAAAAAATGTAGTCGGCATTAAAAAACCCATTGGGGTTGATATGACGTAAAACAAAACGAACCAAACTAAATACCCTCCAATTTATTCATTATATAATCATAATAGTAATTGTAAAAAATATCGTCAAAAATTTGAAACGCTAAAATAAACAAAATCCGAAAGCAGTAAAAATATGATCATTAAAAAAATCATTAGAACTGCAGTTTAAAATATACTGAAAAACTTTCGATACATTTAAAAAATTAAGGATCTCAGGCTCTGATGCTATGCACGCGAGGTTATCAAAGGTATAAATAATTTTAAAAGTATTTGAACAAGGGGAAAATAACAAGTTCCAATAAACCCGGATGTTCAAAATAACAAGGAAGCAATTTTTCAAGAGCTTGATGCCTAATAATCGTACAATATCTGTTCTTATTCATCTCCAAACACATTTTCTCATAAATAAACCAGAATATCTAAATCTATTGACACGGTTGATTAAGGTTATGGTTAATATATATCTGTTTATGAATTAAGCTAAAATGTTACATAAAATGATGAATGGGAGAAGGAGGTAAGAAACAAAAAAAAACTGAATAAACCAGGCAGCGATTAACGGATAACATATCTTGTATCCATTAGTCAACATATCTTGTATGCATTAGTCAACATTTCTTGCATACATTAGTCAACATATATTGTATCCATTAGTCAACATCTCTTGTATACATTAGTCAACATTTCTTGTATACATTAGTCAACATTTCTTGTATGCATTAGTCAACATATGTTGTATACATTAGTCAACATTTCTTGTATACATTAGTCAACATTTCTTGTATACATTAGTCAACATATCTTGTATGCATTAGTCAACATATCTTGTATGCATTAGTCAACATTTCTTGTATACATTAGTCAAAATTTCTTGTATGCATTAGTCAACATATCTTGTATGCATTAGTCAACATATCTTGTATACATTAGTCAACATTTCTTGTATACATTACTCAACATATCTTGTATGCATTAGTCAACATATCTTGTATACATTAGTCAACATATCTTGTATACATTAGTCAACATCTCTTGCATACATTAGTCAACATATCTTGTATCCATTAGTCAACATCTCTTGTATACATTAGTCAACATTTCTTGTATACATTAGTCAACATTTCTTGTATGCATTAGTCAACATATCTTGTATGCATTAGTCAACATTTCTTGTATACATTAGTCAACATTTCTTGTATACATTAGTCAACATTTCTTGTATGCATTAGACAACATACCTTGTATGCATTAGTCAACCTATCTTGTATACATTACTCAACATATCTTGTATGCATTAGTCAACATATCTTGTATACATTAGTCAACATCTCTTGTATATATTAGTCAACATCTCTTGTATACATTAGACAACATCTTTTGTATGCATTAGACAACATCTATTGTATGCATTAGACAACATCTCTTGTATACATTAGACAACATCTCTTGTATCCATTACTCAACATCTCTTGTATGCATTAGACAACATACCTTGTATACATTAGTCAACATCTCTTGTATACATTAGTCAACATCTCTTGTATACATTAGTCAACATATCTTGTATACATTAAACAACATCTTTTGTATGCATTAGACAACATACCTTGTATACATTAGTCGACATCTATTGTATGCATTAGTCAATATCTCTTGTATACATTAGTCAATATCTCTTGTATGCATTAGACAACATACCTTGTATGCATTAGTCAACCTATCTTGTATACATTATTCAACATACATTGTATGCATTAGTCAACCTATCTTGTATACATTACTCAACATATCTTGTATGCATTAGTCAACATATCTTGTATACATTAGTCAACATTTCTTGTATACATTACTCAACATTTCTTGTATGCATTAGTCAACATCTCTTTTATACATTAGACAACATCTTTTGTATACTTTAGTCAAAATCTATTGTATACATTAGTCAACATCTTTTGTATACTTTAGTCAACATCTCTTGTATACATTAGACAACATCTCTTGTATGCATTAGTCAACATCTCTTGTATGCATTAGACAACATCTCTTATATACATTAGTCAATATCTCTTGTATACATTAGTCAACATATCTTATATACATTAGTCAACATATCTTGTATACATTAGGATTTTATAAGACCTCTTATGTTCAGAATATCAAGTTCGTCACTGGTTTCTAAGTTAAAATTATAAATATATTAGTTTCAGGTTTCAAAATAAAAGGTACATTTATGCAATTTTGCATTTCTGCATGTTATATGACGCTTTCGGTGGAGTGGTGTATTCAACATTTGATAATTTTGCGGCAGGAAGTACTTAAATGTTTGGGGCAGTTTTGATCAACATTTCTTTTCATGGTTCGGCTTAAGGAATTGTAAATGTAGTCCTACCTTACACTTAAGTATAATAATAACAATATTTATCAAGAAGGCATAAACAGAAATATCAAGTTTTATGGAAATATTATTGAGAATTATGTATTTAGTTACATAATAAATAAATAAAAATAATATAAATTTTGAAGCTATACTCGATTTGTTGTTAGGTATTTTTTTTCTCTTTTATTATTGGCAGAATTTTACAATAGTTTGTCTGCAATGCTAAATTTCCTAAGTTGAACAAACTGGAGCTATTTCGTTTACGCTTTGTTACCTCTCTTTTCTATGGTTGTTTTTAGATCGCTTTCTTCTTGTCATTTTTATGGGGAATAATGAACTTCTGAAATTAACAATGACCTTATTCCATTTAAAAATTAAAGCCCCTGAAAATGAATATTTTAAATTAATGTAAGATATAATGCTTTTGACAAAAAAGAAAACTGATATAAAGAATCAGAAAGTTTCATCCCCATATTTTAATAAAGTGTTCACTTCAAAATTCCGTAACATTTACCTAGTTTGATTATAGATTGTCGAAGAAGGTGAAATGTGTACAATGGCCGGAAAGGTTTTCAGTATAACTGAATGTGAGAATGCTAGTGCAAATAAATATTTCCTATCGAAAATAAATGTTTATCTCAGCATTAGGTTACGAAAAAAAATTGATTTAATTCCACACGTTTACTAAGCAAATATATATATATATATATATATATATATATATATATATATATATATATATATATATATATATATATATATATATATATATAAAATAAAAAGAAAGAACAGTAAGATATAAAATCCGGTGTTCTTATAGATATATATTTTTTTTTAAATACATCCCTACCCCTTACCAAATTGTAGCTAATAACTGATACAATGATACTGACATAAGGAAAATCTAGACATCCCTTGCTCAATTTAAGTAGAATATTCTGTAACCATGGAAACGTGATTTTAGCTGTGTCTTTAAAACCCGGTAATTTTTGAAAGTTACTCCAAAATTCGCATGAAGATGAAAAGGAACTAATGCTTTTAATTTAATTGCAAAATTAAATTCGGGGTTTTTAGCTTCTATTTTTGAAACATGGTTAGAACTGTGTAGCGAAAAAACATATTTTAAATCAATTAATTTATAATATATATATATATATATATATATATATATATATATATATATATAAGTAAGGCATAAATACAGATTTCTCTGTGATCTTTATGATAAGACTGGGATGGAGAAATTGCTTCAGTACCAGCAAAACTAAGCTAGTGAATTTACATCAAGTCAGTGTAGAAGTTCAGATTTCTCCAGACAAGATAAGTGGCTGTAGTTTCAACGAAGCCCGATGCCTTGAACATCTGTAAATATCAAGTACGCACAAGCCTAAAATTGAACTAATATTTAGAATTTATCGCTAAAAATACTGGAAAAATTATCGTTTCATTGAAATTAACTCTATTTTTACAAGAGAAAGATCAAACCACACATGTATTTCTGCCAGATCCGAGCTGAAACTGATCGGTTCATTTTTCAAGTCTTGACAGAGTTCATATGCGTTTACGTGGCCTTGTGTTTGATGAAATAATGTCAACCCTGCAGACCCTTTCTCACAGACACAAGTTTATCGGGATGAACTACATCCGCGTCCTGGGCAAGACGATAAACTACGTCCAACAGCAAAGCCTCTGATGATATGTTTTTGAAAAAATAATATTACCAGCTATACGTTTCTGAAAAATAATATTACCAGCTATACGTTTTTGAAAAAATAATATTACCAGCTATACATTTTTGAGGGAAAATAATATAAACAGAAATAGATTTTTGAAAAAATAAAAATATTACCAAGTTGTCGACATTAAATAACCCATTGAGGTTGATATGCCGTATAATAAAACAAACAAACAAATTTATCGGTAATCCATTGCTATTTTTATGGCAAATGTTCAGAGCAGCTTTATTCCTTAGTTCGAGTTGTTCAAACGTTTACAGCTAAGTTTCGGGACTGCACGGACATAGGATGAAATTCTCTTCATTGTTTTCATATGCCATTTGCAAGAAGTTCAACTAAAATTGTTTTTCCCAACAAGAACTCAAGACAATAATTAATTAAAATAATTCAGTAACCCTCTACCTTGAGCGGCTCTCATGTCTTGTATGAACAAATAATATAACAAAAGTATGTAGTCAATTGTAGAGAGTAAATGACTGAGTGAACAACAAATAAGTCTTGTCACTCATTGCCCTTAATCAGGCTGTTATAACCATTGTCACTTCTTCCAGTCAGTTTCCAATGAAGGTGAAGAGAACAACGACAACAAAAATGCCATTTTCTTGCTTCACCAATAAACATTTGCATTGTCCTCGTACTTCTCGATAAGAGCAATCTTTGATATCCGTAGGCAGCGCGAACTGAAGTATGGACGATAATGGCAACATCATACAAACAGCAAACCTTTAGCGATAAGCATTGCAAATAAAATTCTTTTTTCCGGTGATCACACCATAAATACTTGCTTTGCTCTCTCGCTCTACCCTATTTTTCATGCGATCACAAATGAATCTCTCATTTATTAAACTAACATTTGGTGCCAAATCAATTATCACAATTAACTTAATGTACAATAATTGCATCGGACTTTGCAATTGTCTTCGCTGTTCGTTGCACTAACTAATCTTTAATGGTGCGGGATATAATACTCTAATGGTATTTTTCACAAGAAGCAAAATTCCCTTTTTTTTTCTGTCTCCAAATATAAACAGAGGTCGGTTTCTCTGTGTGATTGCTGAAAAGCTATTATTCAAATGACTATACTTGGATATTTATTACAACTAGTTGTGCCCAAGACATTAAGATCATGGGCATAGAAATTTCTTTAATAAGTCACATGCTGCGTCATCCTTAGTATGGCATAAGCCTCAAAATGTGGGGTTGCCTGTGAGGATTTCTAGTGTCAAAATGACCCAAATTTTAATTGATTTTTTTCTACGGCTTATCAAACCTTTGCAAGATATTTGAAGCCAGAAAATATTTTTCAATTGTGAGATAATTTTTTTAAGATAATAATGATAATAGTGATCCAACTAATTAACACAAAGTTGTTATATTCAGTTAAGCGAAAATAACTATTCTCACACCAGCTATGGGTTAATTATTAGGTTTAGTTTTGTTTGTTTTGTTTTACGGTATATCAACCTGAGTGGGTTATTTAATGCCGACAAGGTTTTTATTGCTGTTAATATGTTTTTCTTTCAAAAATTCATTGCTAATCATATTTTTTACAAAAATATATTGCTGGTATTAAAACCTATTTTTACACTTCCAAACCGTTTTCACCTCAGTTCGAGCTTACCTATTTGCCCATAGCTGGGACCCTAAAATCTGGGAACACCAGCAATTAACAGGTGGTTTCACGCCGGATAAGACTTCCTGATCAGAGGCTTTGCTCTCGGATGTAGTTTATCGTCTCGCCGAAAACGCCTCAGTTATTGGTGGTTACCTCTCTGCAACTGGCGTATTCTGAAGCCCAGTAGACAGGACGTTAATTAGTAGGATTTATCATTAAATCAACATTATCACAAAAAATAATAATGATGATAGTGATCTAACTAACTAAACCAAAGCTGTTATATTCATTTACGCGCAAATATCGTTAGGAAAGTTTTCGGCTCTTGTTTTGAAACATGAGACCTCTTCTGTAGCGATTTGGAATCATATTTTTAAATAAATTAAATTACCAATTTAGACAACTGTAAAGCAACACAGAAAAATACTGTTGTGAGGCTCTCCCCTTTTTACACAAGATGGACTCGTCCAAAGTATACTTATACTGACAGAGAGAATACCTGCTGTTGAGATACGTCTCAATACAGTCTCAACGTCTGTCGAACTCTCTGCTTTGGCAGAGAGGAACCCGGAGAAAGCTTTGCCGAAGGGCAAGGTTTCTTCCGGGGAGGTAGACAGGGCCTGAATCCGTCTAGGCGGGTTCAAAGGGTATATTTTTGGCAGAGCCTACGGGCTCGGAAAAACCCACTTTAAACCCGGCCTTGTGCCACATATATTCCTCGTGGGTGGGATATTAAATACTGAGATACGTTGAGATACGTGGAGACAGGTTGAGAGATATATACAAGAGTCCAGAAAGAGATATGATTACGGCTTTACTTACAGAGACTTGTACATATACTTTTTACTAACCCGCATTTCCTGGACTACTAATCTCCCCTTCGAGCCTGCATTCTTACGTTTAATACACTTATTTTTCTATCTCAATTACTGGCGTTGTTTATTTATTTGTGCAGGAGTCCATTCTCGGAATCCACAACAAATATAAGACTGAATGAATCTGCTCAAAAGAAAATATAAAAGAACCTGCTCTTTCATATATGCTGGGATGCGTATGTTCGTGGGGGTGGATGAAATTTATATCAGTTTACTATACAATTCGATGATCAATATTTCAACCGTTTGTGATCAAGTTTTCTTCTGTTCTCTACCGATGCAGGCAACCTTCCAGTAATTTTCAGCCAAACCCTTCACCTCTAGTTCAACGGAAGAGGCGAACAACACCAAATTAAGCAGATAAAATTAACCGCCAAGTGAAAGTGGGTTGAAAAAAATTGTTTTCAGTAAAAACACAAAAGGCGAAAATTGGTCGATTTGTTCATCAATGGAAAAGGCGAGCAACGTATCCAGAAGATAGTATCAAGATAAAATTAACCACAAAATCTAAGTGGGTTAAAAGAATTGTTCAAGTAAAAACACAAAATGGCGAATGTCCTGAGGACAATTCGTAATAAAAGTGGCTAATTTTAGGAAGGAACACCTGATCAAGACTAAAAAGAGCGATGGCAGCTGCTGGAGTATAATTCTGAAAAAAATAGCGAAAGATGCCTTCCAAAAGCTAAAAGATGAAATAAGATACAGAAAATAAAAAAAAAAACTTGTGATGAAATGCTATGTGATATCAACCCTTGTGTACGAAAATGAGTCCTTGATAATCTCCCATATATCAAACTCCGTAATGTTCAGCCAGATCGGAGAGGTGAAATTTTTCATCCCAGGAACACAAGTGAGAGAAATCAGAAAGCAAATCAAACAAAACGTAGAATATGTTTAACGTATCACTATGAAAAGTGGATGTGAAGAATTGCTTTTTTCGCTGCCTGGAAACTTGGCCGTTCAACGCAAGAGGCAAGCAACGCAACAAGAAAAAATTAACCAGATAAAATTTACCACCAAATGAAATTGTGTTAAAAGAATTGCTCAAGTAAAAGCACAAAAAGGCAACTGACTAGAGGACAGTTCGTAACAAAAGTGCCTAAGTTTATGAAAAAACCCCAATCAATACTGAAAAAAGCGATGACAGCTAATGGACTTTAGAAAGCTATCTTTCTGAAAAATTCTTTTAGAGAAAGATTTTATGATTTTCAACTGAAAACACTACTGGTTGTTTGATCAATGGATGCCAAATATTTCCTAATAAGCAAACGGCTAATATAACCTGTATAGGAAACATGAAATCGACGGAGTATACATATATTTATAAGTGGATCCTGAAGAAAGGAGTATATTTAATGTATCTTGAGAGTTCATTATAGGATAACTGACAAGTGAAATCCATTAAACATGGCACGTGGAACTAGAACAGTCTACCCCAGCGAGCAAAATAAAAGGTTTCAGTTCGACATTCCAACCACCTGAAGAAACTTTCTAATTAATATGGCGACAAAGATGAGGACAATAGTCCGAATAATGTAAATAGTGTACATAATACTTCATCTCAGAAATATAGACAGATACCGGAAGGCCGTAACTTTGTAATAAATATGGCGACAAAGATGAGGACAATAGTCCGAATAATGTAAATAATATATATAATACCTCATCTTAGAAATATAGATGATATCTATTTTGGAAAAAAAAATAGCATTCTTTTCATAGACATTGGATCTTCCATACAGTAAAAACAAAAGTAGTTAGAAAATAAATAAAAAGTCAATATGACAAGAACTCTGGCTAAATGACCTCTGGTGATTCAATCTCTAATCATGGAAAGCTAACCAAGTAAGTTAGGGATGTTTTTCCTTCTACCTATGTTGTGTCAAACAAGTGACAACATCTATGATGACAGTGTCGAAAGGTTTCTAAGCCATTGATTCTAATGATGATTATCAAATTAGTTGAAATATGGCACAAGGGCGAAAGAGTGGAGTACTAACCAGTCGTAATTGATCTAGCGAGACAAGCTTACTAGCCATTACACCGTATCGAGATGCCCAAATGATTTTCTAATAGTAGCTAAAATGTGACACAAGGCCGAATCAGTGGAGCGGTCGGTAAGGCTCGAACTCACTACCCAGTCGTTATTCATCTAGCTTACTAAACATTACACCAAGTCGAGGTGCACATCAATTAATGTCAATTATTTCTGAGATTTCGAAATAAAGTCGCAGAAATCAAATTGATATCCAGCCATGGCGACTCAGTATCGTTTCATTTACCGTTGTTTGTTATAGATTTCCACCGATTGTATCGACACTTGCCTCACTTTATCGGATTGAAAATGCACTGATCGACCGATCGATCTAACTAAACGATAGGTCGACCTTTCACTTGCGTAAGGATTTACGCCAACATCGGTCAGTTCCTCTGCAGGTGACAGCGGGAATCGTTGTCATCGTCTTTAGCCGCCCGTTCTGGCATCTTGTGGGGTTATCAACGTTAATTCTAATTCCATTATTAACCCTCGCCTTATACGCAAGGAACTGATACTGCTAGACGCTTCTTTGATGCCCAGCAAGACGACCTCAGCAAGGCTAACCACCCTTCGTCCTTGATGACATTCTATGCCCTCTGGTGTAATTGGTTATGGATAGTTATGTTGGCTGAACACGTGTCAAAAACTTCTTTGGTCAGTTATGCTTTAAGAACAAGATATTTGTTTGCGAAGTTTGATTCTCAATTTGACTGGTGGACAAAAGTATTCTCTTCTGTTAGCTGACCAAATAAGTTCGAATCATATCTCTGGCTAAATTTTTTCGGTGATTATTTTAGGTAAATATTCAAATTATGCTTTTAGTCCTGGCTATATCGTAATATTAGTAAGCTATATCGGGAAGCAAAGTCTCTGACTGGGAGACTGGAGGTTTGATAAGCGTGGAACAACCTCTCATTGCTGTTTTTCCTAGGTTCAACATATCCGTGGTGCTAGCAACTGTTAGAGTCCCAGTTATCAGCGAATAGTGAAGACCCACAGAAAATAAAAAAACACTAGGAAAATATAAAAACACATTTGTATAGGAAAAATACATGCAATATAATATATATATATATATATATATATATATATATATAATATATATATATATATATATATATATATATATATATTATATATTTTAATATTGGCAACTTCATTTGTGTCGTATAATTACCTGCAATAAATTTTATAGAAAAAACATTATCAGCAATATATTTTAAATCAAAATGGTCAACAGAACATTTTTATAGCAAAATAAATAAATACATCACTAAACAAAGCATAAAATTATATTTTCTTATTAAAATGACCGAAAATGCATTTTTGCAAAAAATTACCTACAATACATTTTTGTAGTGAAATTAACAACAACACATTTTATAAAACAATATATTGCCAGCAATAAATTTTAATCAAATTGGCCAACAATACATTATTATAGCAAAATGAATAAATAAACCATTAAAAAATGTTTTAAAAAATACACTTTATAATAAAATGGCTAGCAAAACATGTTTTTTGAAAAAATACCAACAATACACGTTTGTAATGAAATTAACACCAATAAGTATTTATAAAAACTTATTGGCAGCAATACATATATAGCAAAATGGCCAATAACAAAATTTATGGCAAAATGAATAAATACATCCGTAAAAAATGTCTAAAAATACACTATTAAAAACATGATTTTTCTCGGTAATTTAATAATTGCAACAAAATGTAGCAGATGTAAAAACTCGAGTTTTGAAACAACTTTTCATTTCCACCATGCATTAAGTATGTTTAAATAGTTCTTAAATTAATCTCGAATATTTTTATCCCCACGGCTTCATTTCATTAATATATGTGAAATGGCCGGAACTTCTTGAGAAAGAGATTGTATAAATTCCCCGTTACTTTCTTCACAGTTTTAAATTTAAAACTCATCCGTCTCGTGATTGTCAGAAAAGGCTAGTCTACTTTGCTATTTTTCACTCATCTGGGAGGAGGAGAAAAGCTGTATCCATGCCTTTTCCGGGGGCATTAGTGCGGAAGGAAATGAACCAGTTTAAGCATGAATTTGAGATGGCCCCGAAAATTTAAGTTTCTTTGTCTATAATATTTACGCTGATCGCTTATTCGTTGAATACTTTAGTTTTTCTTTTGTTTGTTTCTATTTTTATTTTCTAATATTCCTTCTCAAGATAGAGGATCACTCAAGATAGAGGGTTACTCAAGGGAGAGGGTTACTCAAGATAGAGGGTAACTCAAAATAGATGAATACTTAAGACAGAGGGTCTTTGAAGATAGAAGATCACTCAAGATAGTAGATCACTCAAGAGAGAGGGTTACTCAAGATAGAGAGTCACTCAAGATAGATGATTACTTAAGATAGAGGGTTACTCAGGATAGATGATTACTCATGATAGAGCGCCACTCAAGATAGATGATTACTCAAGATAGAGGATCACACAGAGAGTTACTCAAAAGAGATTTTTACTCAAGATCACTCAAGATAGAGGGTCACTGAAGCTAGTGGGCCACTCAAGAAAAAAGGTTACTAAAGAAGGCTGTTAGGTTAGGGGTACGTATGAGGTAAGAGATGCAATTTATGAGGAGAGGCATGAATGAAAACGGTCTTGACATGAACAAGTTAAGATTGTAATGATCGAGAAAATATCCGCTTGAGAGTCGATTCGACAGGGCAGCAAATCGTAGGAAGAAGCTGATCGAGTCGAACTTACCTCTTACTCACAGAATATGAAAGGGATGAGGGTGCTTCGTTACAGTGTACGAGCCGTGAATGTTAGAAATGGTAAAATTTAGCTAGTCGAAGCATTTTTCGATTAAATATTAGGTTGGTGCAAAAATAATGACGTAATAATGTCGTTTTTGACGTTAAAAAATACGTCAAAAACGACATTATTACGTCATTATTTTTGCACCAACCTAATAGCAACAGAATGGCGAGAGTCTTGCAACGTTTCGCCTTGGAGAAAGGGCTTATATTTTGGAAACTGATTCATCGCCCACAAGTGTGCGTAGATGTTTTTGGACTTTGTCCACACTAGAAAGTTAAAATTGTGCATCTCTAGTCCAGATATGATAGTAATCATACATTTTCAGCCTGATCAGTCTCTTCTTAAGATAGAGGAGTAAGGTACTTGCTGATATGGTACAGGGAACCCACCTTTTCTCCAGAATCTTTAGTAAGGGATCGTATGTACGCATTTCATTTGAGTTCTTGGGTGATCTTAAGTACCAATAGTATTGAAGTCAAGCCTTTCCTTCAGGGAATACGCTTTCATTGCGATAGGCGAAAATTTAGCGTCTGCTAGTTGTTGATGGAATCTTAGTGCTTTAGTTTATGAGTTCTTGTTGCAAGAAAGCGTTTGTGAGTGAATGCTTTCATATTGTTAATTCATCCTTTAATGATTGTTTCAAAAGAATGCATCAGGTTCGTTCAAGACTTCTTTCTTTTTTTAGGTCGTTATATAAAACATATGAAAACTAGGGCCATGTTTTTAAATAGCCCCAGAAGAGTAAGTCTTTGATATGGTTGTCATCCATAGCGCCAAACCCATTTGAAAATATCTAAACTGTCAACTGTATGCAAATATTTTTTCTCGGATCAACGGTTAAAAATGTTTTCGACCGAATGTAGCTTGTAGAAGACACTTGTGAACTGGCGTTATAGAATCAAAAACAACTTTACCAAATAACAAAAATAAAGATCAATTGCGATCCCTAAAATAGATAGCACATATAACTAGATGAGAAAATAATATAATCAAGATGAAACAGTTATGCAGGAAACTCTCAAGTTAGTGTGATTCCAGTATTTTTCAAAAACAATTTGTCAGGAAAATGACTTGTCAATTCCTTTTCCTGACAAATGTTTTTGAAAAATATTTTATAAATTTCAGTCGACAGTCGTAGGTCGATGAATGCCGAATGTTTCCGTATAATAGAATGACTAATATAGCCATTACAGTATTTTAACGCATTCATCATATTCAGCTGATACTACAATTTTGTATTAGCCTTTCTTCTCGTCCTGAATTTTCTGAAGGGAAATAAATGAAGTTGTTTTTGAAGAATGACAAATGTACCCAGAGACGTTCTTGCTCTAAAAGATCAAATATTAGTGGGAGATTTATTCGGAAAACTTAATGAAAGGTAACAGAGGACATTGAGACAAATTTAGAAGTATGAACTTACAATGTATTTTCCTTTACTTAGTAAACAAAACGAACTATTTTATTCCGAAACTTTTTTCTCATACAATTTTGCAGACAGCGTCACTCTCTAAAAAACTAGTGACAGATAGTTAAAATATTTTTTATTTGACTTTTGTTGCTAACTCGCTGAATATATTTTATAATCTGTAAGAAAAAAAATACATTCGCCAACAAGTTAGCTCGAGACAAATAAATCAGTAAATACCTTTGCAATAAGATATATATATATATATATATATATATATATATATATATATATATATATATATATATATATATATATATATAACTTATCTTAGGATATTAAATTAAAAACTTGTAAAAAATCGCTACACAATTGCAGTCGTTTTTCGATGCATATTAATGAGTCTCCTCAGGAGAATGTAAAGAGCTGGCAAGTGAACGATTAAATGAATTTCAAAAGCAAAACACCTCTTTTCTCGAGAAGAACCTACATGTATAAAAAGGACTGTGCGCTATGTTACACAAGGAAGAGAATCTAGTGATGGCTGTCAAAGCTTTTCGGTGACATATTGCCCCTTACATCCGACCACCTAACTCCGCAGGCAGCAACTCTCTTGATTGATATGTGTGAGGAGCAGTTAGAACACCAAAGCTGAACTGAAGTCAAAGATTATGGCAGCATTCAACAGCTTAAACAAGAATAGTTGTAAGAGATTTGAAAGTCGATTGAAGGCCGTGTATTTTATATCTTACACACACACACACACACACACATATACCCCCCACACACACACACACACACACACACACACACACACATATATATATATATATATATATATATATATATATAAGCTTGACCTCTGGACGATTGTTTTCGTCTCAATTTGATGTTTATTAGTTCTTTCTTTTTTTTTCCTCATTTTCCCTTATATATATATATATATATATATATATATATATATATATATATATATATATTTCTTAAGGTATGCTATGTTTGTGGATTAATGTGCCTAATATCAGATATAGAGCGTATGTATATATAAAATGGAAACTCAGGTCAACAGCTAGTTTCAAGTTGAATGCAATCTTCAACCATGAAACAGACTGGTGACTTCAGTTTCCACTATTATTTTTTACTTATTCTCTATCTCTGAAACTGTGTCCGTTAACCATAAAATTATATATATATATATATATATATATATATATATATATATATATATATATATATATATATATATATATATATATATATATATATATATATATATATACATATACTCAGAGTGAGAGGGAATACATTTATGTTATATATATATATATATATATATAGACCTTGCCTACCGAACGCTTCTTTGTGGCCGAGTCGGTTAAGGCACGTCGGCGTAAATGACGGTTCCGTATAGGATGCAGGTTCGAATCCTGTCAAAGGACGAATATTTTCTATGAAAATTTTTCGGACATTCAGGCCGGTAAATGTTATTTAATACTGTTTATCATAAACAGAGCATTTACTTAAATACTTGTATCTATAAAAAAGAACGTTAAACATAAAAAATGTCTTTAATAAATAAATTGTCGGACTTTTTCCTTTTCTTAATATATATATACATACTATTTGTTATTTTATTATATTTTTGTGTATTTTTGCTAAATATATGTATTAAAATGATATATCGCACTCTCTCTCCATATATATATATATATATATATGGAGAGAGAGTGCGATAGATAAATTGTCTACTAAATAACGCAAAAATGAGAATGACACTGATATCACATTTTAATACGTATATTTAGCAAAATTACACAAAAATATAATGAAATAAGAAATAGTAAATTTATTCAACTGTCATTTGCTTCGACCTCGGCGTCCAACCTAGTTTAGAATCTCCGGCATCTCTTTTGGACGGTCTCCTTGTTTTTATTTGTTGAATGCTGCCATACTCCTTGCCCTTAGTTCATTTTTAGTGTTACAAGACGTTTTGTTTGTCTCTCACTCAACAGCGCCGCACACATAATAATCAAGGGGGTTACAACATAGGGAGTCAGGTAGCCAGATGTAAGGGGCAATGTGGGTGCAGAAACTGTTTGACAGCCATGACAGTATTTTCCTACAATTGCAATGAAGAGGTGATTTCACGCCCCTCAAATCATCCCGATCAGAGGCCTTCCTGCCGGATGTAGTTCATTTTCATATTCTGAATGATAACTGTTTCATACGCTTGACATATACCAGAGAGACTTAAACCGCTATTTAAATAAACATGGTTTCCGAAATCACTGAGTAAATCTCACCCAAACTGTATATACTGGCGTTTCCTTTGAGGAATCGATTCTCGATTACACCAACCGATTTTGGAGATCAATAAACTGTACATTTATTTTAGTCGGAATCGATTCTTTCAGTGGACGTCTTTCTGGGGAAAAAAATATCTCCGAACGGGTTTTCGTCCAGGCAAAACAAGTCCATGTATGTGATAATGAAAACGAAACTTCTAAAACTGAGAGATAAACGACAAATATTTATGAATGAAAACTGAATATACGATTAATATAGTTTATTCAAGGATATGCACATCTGAAGATTTAGCATACTATTTGTTATGGGAACTTACCCATAATAATAATAATGGACTATTCCTGACATTATAAATACTGCACCTCTCAAGAGGTATGAGCAGAAATTGTAAGACGAGGAAAGATAATTGAGAGTATATTGTAAGGACATTGGAATAGTGATACTTGTCGAGACAACATAGTTCACTCTAACCAAATCTGATAGTCATTACGAATACTTCTACTTCTTTGTATTATATTTCTGTTGTAATATATCTTTGTATTCCATACCTGTGTTCCTGTTATTCTTTTCATTGGTTCTAACCTTGAAACATCACCGTGGTACAAGGTGTTGCAGTTTTTTGTATATATATATATATATATATATATATATATATGACTAGTGAGTTGGTACAAATACCTTGACTCGCTTTATAGTCTACCAATAAAAGTTTAACCAATCAGAAGACGCAGAACATTCTATCCGTCGTGTATAAAGGCGGTCATTTTTTTTAACCTAACCGAATGACCAGTGCCAACTTGTCAGGCGAAGATGACAGAAGGAAGTACTACGCCCTGGTACTTTGCTGCGATATCCACTACGAACCTGAAATACGCTTTCTTACTGTCTCCGAAATATTCACTGCTAACCTCTGGATTCTATACTCGAAGACGACCGTCATAAAATGTCTAACTTAGACCCTAACACTATTTAAATAGTGATAACCATGGCGCTTTAAATGTCGATGTTGTTTGTTTCTTTAATAATCTGGAAATTATTTAATTCGTTATAATTAATTCTAATCTTGTACATTTCGAAGTCCTTCTTGTTTCTTCGTATTTTTCTCGGCCCTCACATCTCTAATATCTGTCTAGTCAATTCTCGAGCCATGGATGCAGAGATGAATATTCAACTATATAAATATTACAAATGACTATCTAAAAACTGTCAGTCGAATAAGATTAGCTCTCTAGACACCGAATGCGAATTTTACTAAACTTGACGTTGGCATTAAATGAGTGATTGAATTATTTTCTACATGTTATACAAAAATTGCAGGTTATTTAAAGACAGAAAATATTTTAGATTTCCATTCATCTTCTCAAAATGCCTACGCAGTCCAACGATCATGGATGACGCAATATTTTTCAATTCGAAACAAATTTCATCAGACACCCTGAAAACAGATTCATATTACTGTACACCACTATAAATGACCTAGTCTGAGGAAAACATCGAAACATCGAAAATATCTTGAAGTTGTTTATCTTTTGACGCTGATATTAAAAGGCTGATTCGTTTTCCACATCTTATACACCCATTGCAGGTTATTTAAAGACAGAAATATTTTAGATTTCCATTCATCTTCCCAAAATACATACACAGGCGAACAACTCAGATATCTGTGTAAACGAACAACCCTTCCCCCGCAAAAAAACTACGCAGTGTGCTGCTCAGAATTACCCCTGTACAAATAAAGTGAAACGAAACTAATAATCCCGTTATTATTTAACATTTCGTGCTACCCTTCTCTTTTAATACCCGCCACCACGCCACGCACTTTGAAGCCATCCACCGCCATTCTTTTCATATTACATTGATGAGATGTAAGTTCTACCTAGCAGATTCTTCCGACGAATTACTGCGTATGAAACCGACTGCAAAATGGATGTTTCCGCCATCAATATTAACCCATTCAAGGCAATTTTCAATCCTTATCTGCCCCATATATACTGTGCTTTTTACCCTGTAACCGTCTACCTCGAGTGGTTCTTGGTCCTTGTGAACATCAGAATGGACATTATTGTAAAAGACAAAAATGCACATGAGCTTCTCGAACTATAAAAAGACATATATGTATTCGTAACATGAAGTCATATAACAAGCTATGAATTAATTGTTATGCATCTAGTCTCTATAACTTAGTGGGGGGATATTCATGCTTATTTCTACCACGTAGCTTTCTGTTTGACTAGGTGATGCTTAGTTTATACCAATAGCTACTTGATTTATTTAACAATGGATACATTGTTTGCGTCACAAAACCGAAGGGGAAAAGCTGGCCGTCATTATCTATTCTACTCCTAGCGGATTCGATTCACGACCCACTGAGATAAACATCGTAAGAACTCATCCCTCTACGTCGTGTTCGAACATGTGCCAAAATACTGCATTTTCACCGGTGATTTAATAATACAACAATGATGGTAAAAATTTCTGGATATATAAATGATTTAATGGAATAGCCAGTCACACCCATGAATAATTACACTATAGGTAGTAAGTACCTATAAAGTCAATTGTCTACAAAAGACCTGAGGAAGAGTGAGAGTGAGAAGACGCAAGCACGTCCGACCTTGCAACTACAGTGCTGTTAATGGAGCATTATAAAGTACAGGTTCTCGAGAAAACAGTTGAGCAACATGCTCCATAAGTTTTCTATGGGATTGAGGTCAGGAGATTGGGGCGCCCATGCCATAACACTCGCCTGCTTCTCATCAAAGTATTCCTTCATCAATTTTTATTTGTGATAGGGAGCATTATCCTGCATAAAAATTAGCTTGGTGGGGTCGATTTGCACCCTTTCAGCAGAAGGGAACAGACAGGACTCAAAAATTCTCTTGTACTGCTCGCTGCTGAGGGTCTTTTCAATAGGTTTTAAGAAACCAGTCCCATGAAAAGAAAAGCATCCCCAGAATATTATACTGAACGGATGCTTGACAGTACTTACTGCTAAATTCAAAGAGCTTTCAAAATTCTTCTTCGGATTTTAGATCGCTTATCCTTTGAATTTAATAAAAAAAAATCAGGTGAGTCACTTTTATCGAACAGCACTGTAGCTGCACTCACTATTAGATTGACCTGTGTGTATAACTGTACCGTATTTCATATTGTACTGGTTGTGTACAATAAGCCTTTCTTCTAGTATCCGCCTGGTGTTAAGTATTTATTCACTTAGCACGGAATATAAAAATAAATATAAATATTTTTTTATACAAAAATATATGAAAATTTAAAATGAGATGAAAATGGAAGGATGAATCCATTTAATCAAAATAAAAGATGAACTAAACATTTAAAAAAATATGTGTTAGTGAGGGTCAGTCCAAAACACAAAATGGGCATAGTCGCTTTATTCTGCCGATAGACAGAATCTAAAAGCTCACTCGCTAGTAGGGACTAAGACAATTAGTGGGTGGGAATATGTAAAAGGTTGGTCTAATGAAGAAAATAATTGGCTGTGGAATAAGCGAATCTTGAAAGGGGTCATAAAAAGTAAATGCCAGGAATGAACCAGGCTCCTAATCCGCACTCAGCTTTTCCTGAAATATACCTAGACCAAACGCCTTCTATCAGTTCCGATCTTCCTACTAAACTGACGCCCAAAGAATGCAAGCAGATGCTGATTGGAATATTGTACGTTTCGTAAGCTTCCCTCCGTTGATGTTACCATTTTTGCAGTTGATCCAAGATGTTTTTAAACGATTTCCATGTCTTTCATCATATTTACGTGCAGATTTGCTTGAAATTATTTTTCTGTCAATAAATTTGTTTGGAGAAATTATCAAGTTGAAAACTCTTCCATAAGAAATTTCCTTTTCCCCTAGAATGTCCTCATTTACAGTATATAAATTAATTCACCTTGTAAATTTATTTAAGTCTTGTCCGCTCTCGACGATAATATTCTATCAGAATTTGCTACCAAAATTTCGTTATCTATAATATTAATATATTTCGGAATTATAACTACGCCGAAAGAATCCAATCAGATGCTGATTAGAATACTGTTTATTTCGTAAGATTCTCTCCGTTGGTATCACCACCACCACCATACTTGCAGTTGATCGAAGATTATTTGAAAGATTTCCATGCCTTTTACATATTTATGTGTCATATTCAGACTAAGTTAAATCATCCTCATTACTTCCGGATTCCATTGGCGAGGAGGAAGTTTTAACAAGGCAGGTTCTTCTTCAGAACTATTACACTGTTTCCTCAATTCCTTCCACAATAACTACAATCCTCTCCACTTCAAGTCAACCGTTAACTATATTATGTACTAGCAGTAGAGCCCGGCGTTGCCCGGGGATGTAACAGTAAGAGATAGATCAAGTATTGGCCAACATAAAGACCTTGTGTCACATGTTGCCCCAGTGGGGGGGGGACTGAATACTGCCATCATAAAGACTGAAAAATAAAATTGACAAAGATTATTGTTTAAGGTTGACGGACACACATGTCTTAATTAATTTTTTTTTTTTTTTTACAAATTGGTCAAACCCAGACTAAACAAAAACATTGTTTTCAATCGTTATGTGTCTACCAATTGAATAGAATTTTATTATAAACAATTGTCTTGTAAATGGAATTTTTAAAGCATTCTCAATCTAAAAATAAAGAAAAAAAGTGTGCAAGACAATAAGAAACACTACCTGCCAAAAAAAAGTTTTGTTGAAATCGGTTGAAAAATGTAGGAAATCCGATCCAATATATAAACGAACACACACACAGACAAACAACCTGGATTTTATAATAAGTATAACTCGATATGAGTTGTCCCCCTTTCATTCTCGTGATGCCTCTTAATCGTGTTTTCAAATTGATTTCGTGCATAAACAATTGTGTTTTTCCAATTTTTGGCGCTGTCAGAACCACCGCAAGGTAATTTTACGTAGTCCTGTGAAGTTTTGTTGAAATCGGTTGAAAAATGTAAGAAAATCTAATCCAATATATAAACGTACAGACACACACACACAACCTGGGTTTTATAATAAGTATGATGTATAGATGGTCACTCGTATTCGAGGATAGGGAGGCTAGTTAATCCCTGTTGCAGACGATTTCTCAGGTGCATTTGTGTTTATTTAATACCCACATGTGGTTTATACTGCAACTATACTGAGCAGACCTTAGTTACAGTTTCTGGGAAAGAACAAGGCCAGCACTTGTGACGACGGCTCCTAAGGGTTCCCTTTACCCAGTTTCGCTCACAGTGCTTGGTTCAACCCATGGTATGGTTTTCCAGCATTTTCAAAAGCTGTTGGACACTGTGATCGACCCCTTCCTGACAAATCGACCATGTTGTGATTCGAACTCGGGTCTCATGGTCAGAATGCTAACGTTCTAACTACTCGGCCTGGTGCTCATATACTATATTATGTATCATCTTCCTTTCCACCTTGTAAACCTTTAAAAACATCATTTAGTAAACATCTAGATTGAATGGCTCTTATTGTCTGTATTGTGTTAACAAGATTATTTAAAAATATGAAAGTTTGCGTGTTAACTCTTTGCCCATAGTTGGGCCCTAACAGGTGCTACCACTCCTGGTCAGGGTGGATCTGGGACACTTCCAATTAAGAGGTGGTTCCACGCTCCTCAAAACCTCTTGATCGGAGGCCTTGCTTTATCGTCTTATCCAGGAGGCGAATTTAGTTTATCGTCTTACGAAGGTCGCTTTTGGTTCAGTATTTCGATAGACGGTCCTATCAACATTTGCGTGGTAAACAGTCTAAGAAATTGCCTATTCCGAATTCAAAATTGTGTAAGTAACAAAGGGAGACAACTCCACTATATTTCTCAACAACTCATGATAATTCACAGTTAATAATTTGCGGAGAGCCATGATCGCTTGTGTTGTGAAAGGAAATAGCATTAAAACGGATGAATCTCCTATTTAATTCAATATGTATCAAATATATCAGTCACAGATCCTTTATGAGATGATTGTCTCATTTTTTGTCGGAGATGACAAAATGAAAAAAAAAATACTTGTGTGTCGTTTCGTCATTCAGGTGATCAACTGAGTAAATTTGTTAACAAATTTAGTCCGATGTAAACCTTTTTTTTTCATTTTATCATACAATTTCCCTGGATGATTCTCCAAAAATAATCCTGAGTTTGTTTTAACTGTTGTGATGGCAAGACATTGTAAATTTTACATAGTATTTTTACTTCTGTTATTTCTACTATTTTCACGCATTACAAGGCGCAAGAGGCATTCAAAGTAGAATAAAATGAATTAATAAATAGGAAGTGAAGATGGTGAACATATCGGGAATAGATAACGATTTACGTTAGACTTGAATAGGTTAACAGTAAAAGGTTCGCTAAAGAATGCACGCATGGATCTGTTCAAAAATGTAACGAATCATGTGAATGAGGATTCCCAAAAGATGATTAAGACCTGGTCAATGTTCTGGAGAATTGTGAGACGAGCACAAAGTAGGCAAACTTATTCTCGTGACCACACTGGCTAACACTTTGTTTTCTTCTTCTTTTTTTTTTTGTTTTTGAGCATTTCACCCCAAGCAAGGCGGGAGTGCCACTAGGGGTTACAGAGGATTGAGAAGAAGAGTAAAGTGGCGTGTTTGAGGAAAGGAAGCAGAGAAAGGCGGGAAAGAAGATCAAATGATCAGAAGATGTCGATTGACATTACACTTGAATATGTGAAGATTATAATTATCAGGGAAGCGAGCAAAATAGAAAAGGAGTTCCACAGATGGGAAGTGCGAGAGACGAAGCTGTTTGAGTAGAAGAGACCGTTACATTTAACCGTTTCGACGAAGAAAGAGTAAATGCCGGCCTAGTAGCTCGCTTAAATTCATGCAATCTGGGAAAGTATCTCTTCGGAACAGTTGCCGTGAAAATACTTGTAGAAATGACATAGAAAAGCCAAGGCACATCTGACGAGATGTTTTATTGGAAGTAAAGCCTTTTAAGTGAAATTTTTGTCCGTCAGAGGCAATTTCTTATATAAAAAAAGAGAAATGGAAAGCCAGAAAGCGAAATACGAAAAAAAAATACGAGATATATAGAGAAAACAAATAGATTTACCCGATAAAGATGAATTGATTTAAAACGTGTATAATCCAACGTTCTAGTAATGTTACTCTGTGTACATTGTCCAATTTTATGTATGAAGGAAGGAACTGACATCTAATGTGTGTTTTAAGGTTATTTTTTTTATAATTAATTGCGGCTTTGATCTGAGAGTTTATTTATAAATCGATTGCATGCATTAGTAACATAATATGTCATCACACATTATGAAATGCACAAAGTCCGACAATTATTTTAAGACATTTTTTTATGTTTATACGTTCTTTTTATAAATACAAATATTTAAGTAAATGCTCTGTTTATAATAAACAGTATTAAACAACATTTACCGGCCTGAATGTCTGAGAAATTTTCATAGAAAATATGCGTCCTCCGACAGGAATCGAACCTGTTTCCTATACGGAACTGTCATATAGCCTGACGTGCTTTTACCGATTGAGCCACAGAGGAATGTTTCTGTTAGCAAGGTCGATTTTACTTTTTGTAAACAACACATTTCTATGATTTTTTCCCGTACATTCAGGTACGTATCCAAATGTAAATAAATGACGTCACACATTAGGAAATGGACAAAGTCCGACAATTATTTGAAGACATTTTTATCCATAAAAAGAACGCATAAACATAAATAAATGTCTTAAAGTAATATTTCGTCTATATTGAGTTCACAAATGACAGAAAAATGATCGATTGCTTCAGCCTTTTTAGCGTAAACGTAGTAAAGTTTCTATTTTACTGTAAAGTTCAACTCAAAAGCTGGTCGTATTCAAGCTGTTAGTTGTTAGTGGAACAGTAAAGAAATTGCCATGAAAATACCTTCTAAAATCTAAAGTATTAAGAAACAGAATTTCGTTAGAAAAAAGGATTACCGAACTGTTTTGTGGTATAAATTCTCATAGATAAAGAAAGGACTTGTTGCAACAGAAATCTGGTTCTATACAAGGAAACTGAGAATACATTGGACCAATCATGTGAGCAACGACGAAGTATTAGAGAAAATTTAAGCAAAAGGACACTTGTATTATTTACATTATTTGTACTGTTGTAGAGGACCTTGTGTTTGCGTGTTGTTAAATTAGGAACCCGTGCTATTTGTTCCTTCTAGAAGAAAATCCAACTACAAGAACATGGCGGACACAAGTTGAATCAAACCGAAGATGTAAAGAAAACATACAAGACCGATACATATATCAACAAATATATGCATTAAACAACAAAATTTACAATGGACAAAGACATTAACATTAGTGTTTATGTGTAGACGTAAAGAGTTTGTATTTTGGTGAAAGTTCGTACGTACGTGTATGTGTATTTCATGGCGTTTCCCCACAAGTGGGCGAAAACGCGGTTCTCTGCGAGAGATCATATTTTTAAATGTGTCCGCTGACATGCAAAGTTAAAAGAGAACGCGGCATTAAATTGCCCAGTATTTATAGTGTAGGGAGAGCGACCCCTAGTGAAATATTTGAACAATTGAGGAGGAGTTAACTCCGACAATGTTATCCTCATCTTCATTGCGTTTCGGCCGTTATCCGGATATCTCAGTTATTTCACTTTAACTGAACTCTCAAGGTTTTTGGTTGACCACTGCTGGTATTGAACTCACAACACTTTGTGTCTAGTCACTGGATATAACCAACTTCTTTATCCACTGAGACATGTGTCCTTGAAGAAGGCCAAAGCGTACAACGGCCGAAACGTTGTGGAAAACGCAATGAAGTTGAGGATAACAGTCAGAATAATGTAAATAATGCAAGTAATTATAATACCCCATCTCAAGGATATAGACAGAAAAAGGACACTTATGTTTAACAGCAGGGAGGTTATAAAATTTTTTATTTTATTTAAAAAAGGAATTAAAAAAAAATGTCAATTTAAATGTAAGACCGTCTAGGTGTTTTTTTTTTTTTGTTTTTTTTTTGTTTTTGTTTTTTTTTGTTTACACGTCTTTTGAGAAAGGTGTATTTTTTGTAAGCCGGACGGTGTGTGTAAAAAGGAAAAAGCTGCGCGTTTTTTATGGCCATTTTGGATCAAGATTTGCCGCCCAAATTGTTTGCCAAACTCTGATTTTCTTGTGTAAAATTTATGACCCTTTCGGATCAGGAATAGCCGCCAAAGGTGAAATTTTTGAAGGGCCTTTTTTCAGATATTGGACAATGAAAATTAAGTTTTCGAGACCCGTAGAAATTCCGGATGGCCCGAAGTGGAGCCGACTTTTTCAAATAAAAGAGAGGACATTAAGAAACGATCAATAGAAACAAAAAATAACGAAAGGGTACCGAGGCTGAGACGACACGCAGTTCGCTGACCACTTAAAACCCTCTCTCTGCATTGACCGGCAAGTGGGCCATAAATCACCCTTTCTCCGACTACCAAAATCAATCCGGCCTGCTGTCAACGAAAATTCTTCAAAGAAAGGAGAACCAACCTTTTCCTAAACCAATCCGGCCTGCTGTCAACGAAAATTCTTCAAAGAAAGGAGGTGGGTGCTTTGTGCGTTCTGCTAGGTGTTGGTCTCTCTAAAACATTATCCCTTTTTTTGTATTTTTTGAAAAAGCTCTAAAATTTTGTCCCTTTTTTGTATTTTTGTAAAGGGTCTAAAAAACTTTATGCCTTTTTTTGGTGTTTTTGTATTTTTAAAGGGTCTAAATTTTCAAAAATCGGAGTTGGACTAAACAACTAATTTGATAGATTGTTTCTGTGGGTATTTCCTTTTTAGAAACCCCAGGAAAATATTGTTATCCTGCCGTGTTAGGCGCACAGAAGGAAATTTTTGTGCAACCTTTCTTGTCCTTGTGCGTACCTTTGTGCTTATTGTAAAATAATTGTACAATAAATGTTTTTTCCTGTTTTTAAAATTTTACGCAATGATTTGTCTTGTATCTTTAACTCGCGCTTACTAACGGCAGCTATCGTTTCTTCTGCCAACTAAATTTTGTGTCTGGCACAAGGAGTTGGTAGGAGAGTGAGTGGAAAAAAGAAAGAAACAAACAAAATTTTTATAAGGTAGTTGAAATTTCTAGGGCACATAATGAAGAAAAACGGCGTGGAAAATTTGACGTTCACAAGATATTGTAATTAGTTTACTTACTTGGATAGTCGATGATTGTCTCACAAAACTATTTTTTAAACATTTAATGTTTAATTGAAATTCTAGTTTACTTTGAAAATTTTGTAGTAGGGTAGTGAATTTTACTCTATTCCTGGAGCCATTCACTATTTAGAAGAATATTAGTCGGCAATATCTGCGTACATCACTAATAACATAATAAGTAGAAACTACAAATTCTTGAAACAATCTTTATTAAAAAAAATTAAAACCAACATTTAACAAAGTACAAATGTTCTGAAATGCTTCTTATATTGTAGAAATATTTATGTTAAATATAAACTGTTGTTTTTTTTTAGAAAAAAAAAAAGGCAAAATATAATCTCGTAACAAGAAGTCAATTTTTTAAGTGAATTAACTCCATTGCATTAATTTTTTTACAACATTGAAACAATTTAAAATCATCGTTTGTGACTTTGCGCATGACCGGAACTGCTAACGTTTTAACAACAAAAGCAAAATTTTAATTTGGGCAAACGTAATTATTTGTTTTAACCCTCATATTCCTGAAGATGATATTTGAATATATCGAAAGAACTCGGTAAGATAAACATGAGTATATATATATATATATAACCATGGTACCTTGGTTGATCTCTTTAATTAGGAAATAATAACACTGATTACGAAAGAATATTATTGAAAATAAAAGAACGCATGTCGAAATTGTTTAATCAGACATGTTTAAATGAAAATATTGCTGCCAAATTATACGGTATATATATATATATATATATATATATATATATATGTGTGTGTGTGTGTGTGTGTGTGTGAGAGAGAGAGAGAGAGAGAGAAAGAGAGAGAGAGAGTTATAGATCACTTTCTAAAAAGGAAAAGGTATCCCATTATATTCAAATCAATCAATAAGCGCTTGACGAAAAAATCAGACTTCAATTATTGATTGAAACGTAAAGTACATGAATCTGTTTATTAACTAATTGATTAGCCACAGTTTGTCTTGACCGATCAATTTTGGGCGCCGGCCCAAGCGGTGTTATTCTAGCAACATTGTTAATGTGCTTGCATGTGATCAGACATTCAAGACATCGACTTCGATCTGATTATCACGCTTCAGGTGGCCGTGAGACCATATATTAGCCATTTCAGCAGAATTTTTGTCAGACACATAGAGGAAAATTTCAAAGTCTCAACATGCTTCCTAGCCCGGACGAAAGTAATCTTCAATCAACTTTAACACCTTCCATTTTTGCTTCCCCTCTACCAATAATATTCAAAAGATAATATTCGCAGCTGAAGTCTATTAAACACTATGTGATATTTTATCATATTAGTAAATGTTTTCATAATATAATTTGGACTAATCAAATGATGTCGCTGAAGTTTTCCTTATATAATTATATTCATAGGATAATTATATCATAGCATTTTGAATTTTTTCTTTGCATTAGATGCTGCATAATATTTGGCTTATCTTAATAGCTGACATATCTGATGCACCCATCTATATGTGCACAAATTTCACTGATGTTCGGCATCTGACAAGTTAGTTTACGAGAGAGGGTGGTACATATGTGGTTAATGTATAAATTTAATATCTTTTTTTTTTAAATTAATGATAGTGGAAGATGCAATTTCTAAGAGGATATCTAATATGAAGAACGAGTTTAGACACATAAATGTATGCATTAAATTAACCTTTACAAATGTGGGTGTAACAATAATTTATATCACCAGAAGGTAATTGGTCGAAATGTTGTCTGTATAATATTATTTATATTCACCAAGATCATAACAAGAGTTTTTTGTTTATTATGTTAGTTGATATCCTGCAGTAAAATAAGGTAACTTGTTTAAATTATATAAAATTAACTTCGTTGTTTTTTTCTTTAAACCTCCAGACCAAGGTCGTCTTCTGGACGTAGAGGTCAGAGGTCGAGACAATTTATTATAGTAAATTTGATATCATGGCCCTGTCACTCCAAAGGTTTGCCGACATCTTTAATAAAGGATCTGCTGCATTCTCCATTTAAAACCCATAGCTATAACAAAAAATAATTAAAATCCGTAAAAAGCTATTGTGCTAATGAAATTATAAATAACCACTTTCATAAACGGTATATGATACTATTCTTTTTAGCATTTAATGGTATCTTATTGTGTACTTTGATGGCGTATTAGTACACATATAAGACACTGGGGATTATTTTTAAAGTATCGGACTTTATACAGCATTAAATATCATAGATACAAAGTTAATATTAAAGAAAGTAAATTTATTCTAGTTGCTGCTTATTTAGTTATAGAAATATTAACTTCCAACATTTCCACAATCTGTTTGGATGTAATGGTCAAAAAAAAAAGAAATAATTAATTCTAATCTTATTGATATATTCAAAATTATTTTAACATTGAATATTTCCCTCTATATGGAATATAAAATAAAATGTACAATTAATTTAAATAATTTAATATAGTTTGTTTAAGGTAAATTTTAGAAAGCCAGAATATTTAGAATTATTAAGAGGAACGTTTTTCATCTCATCTGTTATTAGTTTATTTACTGCTAATTAAAGTACAATTAAGTCAGTATTCTCTAGTGTGTGACAATGGTTAACTTATCATAGATTTTTAACTTGTAGGGTCAATGACCAGTTAGTACAATGGGTTCGTCGAATGATTTCCACAGCTATACAGTAATCCCTCGCTAATTCCTGATTCTAATATCGTGGATTCACGACTTTTTTCACGGTTTTTTAAAATATATATATGGAAAATATATCACGGAGTTTCTGGAAAGTTCTAGAAAAATCGCGATATATGAACACCAAATTTTTTTTTTCATTCAACCCATTAAAATATTAATGATAAATATTATTTCTTGGTCTAGGAACAACAAAACAAGTATAAAATAGCAATAGAAAAGGCACCGCCGTCTGAAGAGACGTAAAATACAATTATCGGCTGCACAGTAGAAGTCATCATCAGCTTCATCATCATCATCATTACTACTGTGCAGCAAATTCATCATCATCATCATTCAAATTCTACTTCAACTTCTTTCGTGTTGAATACAGTAACAATCTTTATTTTTTTAAATCTAAAGTGTTATTGCTTAACAGATGTCCTTGTTATTAATAGAGTACTGTAATGGGTGGGTTGTTAACAGTACAGGGAGGGTTTTAAAAGTCCAAATACACGTTAAATAAATACTGTAAATATGGCGTTCTTACTTGGCGTAAGTTCAGTTATCGCAGCCGGTCTTGGAAGCAATCTACCTCGATAAACGAGGGATCACTGTACTGATACGTAATCATCTCAGAAATGAAATACAAAATTATGAAAAGATATAAAAAACCGTCAACATAAACAAATATATATTAAAAAAATGATATTAAATGCAAAATCCCGCCCGCCCCAAAGACACACCACTTCAAGATGATGGTCTAGTTGATATAAGAGTTGAATATACATGTGTTACTATCATCTAGTGGTTAGGAGTTCAATCCAGGTAGTCGAGCAAGAATTCAGCAGGTAGGAACAATAAGTGATATCACAGCGATAAAACATCACAATAATGAACAGGTATGACATATAAATCAATCAATGGACACCTGACGATGACCAGAGCGTACTTGTTCAAAAGGTTGTGGCTATCGTCATTGTCAACCAAGTTGAGAACATTAGTTTAAAATAATACAGGCACTAGGACAATGACTCGTCTCAGAAACGAAATACCAACAAAACTATATATATATATATATATATATATATATATATATATATATATATATATATATATAGAGAGAGAGAGAGAGAGAGATGTGTTTTGAACAATAAAAAATATTAAAAAAGTAAATAAAATTTTCAGACACACTTGGTTGCATATTAATATTTTTTATGTTTTACTGTTTCAATTAGGTTATGCGATTAGTTTCGGCCAGCTTGGCCATCATCAGGAGAAAAAAATTCCTGCTCGTTAGTAGCAGTGAACTACAGGAATGAATGACTTCCTGAAGGAAATGAACTTTATAGTTTTCATTAGTTCTGTTATTTTTTTATGGTTATTTTTGGTCAGGCTTTGTATTGGTCAAACGGCCTCTTTTCATTTGTTTTCAAGATAGAGACTGGATAGATTCATGCGAAACTAAACCCCATTGGACATTTTGACCGTTTTATTGGTTCCTGGGAAGGGGATATTTTTGTGTTAAGTGGGCGTTTTCATTTAGTTCTTCGAAAGTGTGTATGATGTTTGTAAATTTATAAATTAAGCATGTCTGTTTGTGTGGGTGAGAAATGTAGTTAAGGCTTGATTTATGGGGTTATGTATTAATTCTATCGATGTTGTTAAACATGTGATTAAATCCGTTTGTATGGAGTTTTGTGGCGCAAAATCCATCTGTCTACATGATCTAGAATTTTTCTGCTATGTTTTCTTAATACGATTACGATAATTATTAATTCTATAGTGAAAGAGCCATTCAGATTTTCCCACATATTGTTTTTTGAAGTGTGAATTCTAAGAGGTAAGTTATATTATGATTTCTACAGTTAGAGTCGTGATAGATTTTGAAAGAAGATGTAGTGACTGAACAAAAGAACGAATTGTTGTGTCTAATGTAGTTACAGCATAAGATCATTTGTTGTTACATGGTTGGAAAAATCCTGTTGTATTTATTTTTAGTATGCAATACTTTCTCCTGCAATTCTCAAACTGGCCTCAAAATTCATGCTCGTCGTAGGCGTGCAGGAATAAAAAAAAGCATCATGCAGTCAGCATCATTCGACTGCGTGAAACACGAATGAAACAGTTAACAGTGTTCCCGCTGCACTTGCATGTAATACATTCTCCTGTACTGTTTGTGGCATTTTGTGCAATTCTCGAGCCGTCCTTAATATTCATGCCCGTCATAGGCTTGTAGATAATTAGTAGGTGGCCATCGGAACCTTATACGTCGACCTCGACATTAGAGTCCATATAGATTGATATAGTGGCAAAATCTCAGAATCGTGTATCGATTACTAGCAAATATTATTACGGGCGTTTAGATATTTAACAGAAGGTCCACTCATTCCGAATATGGCACAAACCCTGTTTTAAATGTTTCCAATTTAAAAATACGTGCTTCATGTATAAGCGTTGTCATGAGACGGGCAATTTCTGACGTTATATAATAGGTATTATTTTCGTTAATAGACTTGGCCGATTCCATCAGTAAATGTCCTGATCATTTATGAAAATAAATTGCAACGATTATAAATTCAATTTTTCAATTCTTGAGAAGGCCCAAAGCAACTATATACATTTAATATTTCTTAGTACTGTAAAATAAAGTTACTATTTTTGTTAAACCTGTAAAGAAATAAAATATTTTAATAGTCGAGGTTGTTTATTAGAGTTTCTATTGAGAAAAGTCTAATTTTAAGAAAGCCAGATTGATGGTAAAAAAATGTTTCAGGTGTATGAAAATCTATTTTTGGGGAACATACTTTTTCTCATAAAAGGAATCGGGTGCGTGGATAAGATCTGAAAGGCAGAAAGCATGTAAACGTCAGTTACGAAGGTAGACGTCTACCTGCGAGAAGCGGAGTAGGTTCACATGTGAAAATCACTAGCTAGCACAAGAAATGGAAAAGACTTGGCTTTCGCAAGAATAACAGCGACGACGAAAAGGAAGAACAACAAAAAATTTTAGGGCCTACCAAGCTGTCGCCGACCAAGAAAAGCAAGCCTACAGAAAACATAAAGAAATATCCAATAATATTTTTAAAGTCCCAGTCAAGAACGTGGGTAGCCAAGCAGAAAGAATACCGAAAGACATTTCAAATTTCTATATTTCTGAGATGAGGTATTATGTACACTATTTACATTATTCGGACTACTGTCCTCATCTTTGTCGCCATATTTATTAAAACATTTCGCCATTGTACGCTAAGGCCTTCTTCAGGTGGCTGAAACCTTTATTTCGCTTACTGGGGTAGACTATTCTAGTTCTACGTGCCATGTTTAATGGATGTCAGTTATCAGTAATCAGGACACATGGCACAGTGGATAAAGGAGTTAGTTAGATACAATGACAAGAACCAAAGAGTGTGAATTCAATACCAGGTTAAGGCAGTGGAGAACTTGGATAGGGGAATTAACAGTAGATAACTGATAGTTGTCAGGACACATGGTACAGTGGATAAAGGCGTTGGGTACATCCAGTCACCAGAGCCAAAGTGTGTGAGTTCAATACCCGGTTAAGGCAGTGGGCAACTTGAAGAGGGGAATTAACTGTAGATGCTAATGGAATAAGTCAAAGTTAATTTCCTTGTTTCGTGTGTCTATTTCTGGAATCATATTTTTTGGCTTCCTGAAATTTGTTTTTTGTTTCATTTTTCTTTTATTGCCGTATATAACGTATTTGTTATCCACTTTTTAAGGCGCACCAAATGACATTTTTGGGTAACCACTTATCTGTAAATTTTGTAATTGTTTACTTTTTCCTTTTGTGTACTGTAAAAAAAAATGTTTCTTGTTCTAAGTTTGCCGTAGTCGTTGACTCTTATCTGATTAAATCTTAGGGATAAGTGAGGTCACGTGTTCTCTATTCCCATTTTATCTCTTCTGACTAAATTTTACACAACAGTAACAAAATCATCATCATCAAATTCTTTCGAAGTACAAAATGTTTACTTCACATGAACACTTATAAATCCATTCTCCAGCTCATTTCCAGTGATCCCGTCAGCTGCTTTAGGCGTCGCTTTTAGGTTCAACTGAAACAGATTATGAGAATGTTCGATATTAAACTTTTTTTTTTATAAATTATTTTCACCCAAAAGCAATAAGGCAACTAGGACGCAAGGTAGTACTAAGTGTTACAGAATATTAGAAAAACAACTATGAAGGAGAAATAACAATAGAAAAAAAACAAGAATTAAGAATAAAAACGATGACGATTGACATTGCATTTGATTTTTTGATGATAAAATTTGTCCGGGAAGACAAAAAGCCGGACGGGAGTTCAATAACATGGCAGATTCTTTATAGTTTATCAAGAATCTGGAAATATATGGCAGAAGCAGCAGAAGAGATGTGGTAACAATATTCAAACCAAGGACAAATGGTAGACTTATAAATATATAAAAGATATTCCAGCGAGAAAAACTGTCTAGCACGTCATAGCGAATCATCTTTCTTAATTGCATAGTTAGCAATTGATTCAATATAATCTTTCATATCTTCTGAATACGTAGTCCGAGAAGTTGCAATGATTCACTTTCCAGAAAATTAACATCAGCTATTCAGATGGAAGTTAAAAAGGGTTCTCTCAGAGGATTAAAAGATCGCAGATTCTTGCTATATTTAAGAACAGATTGTAGGTTATTTTTTAGATCAGCTGCCAATTCGACCTTATCGGATCCATCAGACTTCGTATAAGACATGCAAAAACTTGAGTGAACTACAAAAAAGCTCGTTAATTCTGGGATCACATTACTTTGATTGGTCCAAGATAGAGAACAAGAGACAATGACGAGGAACTCGAAAAATCCAAAGATTAGGCGTAACCTGTGAGGGCCTAGAAACGGGAAGCAATAAAGGATCGTTTTTTTAACACGGGAATTAAATATTTGCAAATGACGAATAACCGATAAGTTGTATCCATTTTAATTATTTCTCAAAATCACTCTTTCACGAGTCAAAAATCGTAACAACACCAAGAACAGTGGTATTCGATTTTTCAAAATGGCGTACTTTTAGAAAGATAGTGTATTCAATGAGGGTTATCGTTAACGTACGCGATTCTTTTTTGTATAATGACGAACTCAAGTATTGCAAATTTAAATTCGGACAAACATCGACTAGAAAACGAAGCATTATTAGTAGATAAGAAGAAATTTCGATAGTTCACTCATTTTCTGTGTGTTGGAAAATAAGCGCATTGTAAGAAATAAGCCGGTGTGTTTGGAGAAATTGATGAATATAATTTAATCTTGTTGCCACATTTACTTCTTACCTGGGAATGGTGCCTGAGAGGATCAAACGAAATTGGGTAAGAAGTAGAAGACAATGTTCAAACAATCACAATTATCAACCTTCTCTCAAAATATCGGTCTCTCATGAGAAACATACTGTAAACTGTAGCGAACAAGTCGAGTTTTCAAGCCTAAAAAATCCAAAACGAGGGATCGACTTATCTGGTGGTTATAAAATGCTACCTTTTACCACCAAGTTGTAAACAGCGGAGACAGCACACCTAACAATTACTGTACACCACTTACCGTACCACCAACATGCTGCCACAAATATATCCCCTTAAAACCTTTGTATTATTTTCATTATTCTGACTGATCTTCATTGCCATATTCACAACGTTTCGGGCATTGTAAGCCCCGGCATTCTTCAGGTGATTGAAATTTCGAATCGAACTTTATTTCGTCCACCGGCGTAGATTGATCTAGTTCCACGTGCCATGCCTCTTCCGCGTGTCTCAGTTATTTCTTTTTAACTCAACTCTCCAAGGTTTTGGTTCACCACTGCTGTGTCCTGGTACAGATCTCACAACCCTTTGGGGCTAGTCACTGAATCTAACCAACGTCTTTATTCACTGGGCCATGTATCCTTGGGGACATATTTGTCATATTAGCACATAAAATAACAAAAAGAGTAACGCTAATTCTGTATTCTGGTAAAACTATAGAACGAATCGCGTTAAACAGCTGACAAACTAAATGGAAACACTGACCCAAGGGCTGTTGAACTCAGGCGGCCATTCGCATAACTACAGTGTTTTACGATAACACACGATACATAGCAGTACTATCAAATATCTACCTCGTATGGTCACTTTCTATGCATAGATTAGATGTGGCACAAGGCTGAATGTATGGGCCACTCAGTGAGGATCGAACTCACTATTCAATCGTAATAGTTCTTGCAAGACAAGCTTGCTAACTATTACACCAGCTCTTGGCGTCCAAACTACCTAGAGGTAGTAATATTTTATAGGAGTTGATCGGAAAAAAAAAGATTACTTATACTTAACAACAAAAAAAGACTGGAGAAATTTCTAGGGCTTCATAATGAGGAAAGTGGGCTTGGAAAATTTGATACTCACAGAACAGATTGAAGGGTCACAGGGAAACAACGCATAACCTACCTAGTAAAGTCGATTAATTGGATGGCGGAACCATGTTTAAGAGATATAACAAAAATACATTAATTTTTCTATATTTCTGAGATGAGGTATTATATACACCGAGCCGACCAAGCATAGAAATGAATACAATATGGGAACCAGTAATAAGGAGTGCCAGAGAAAAGCAATAATAACTACGAAAACATCTGTTAAAAAAAAACATATAATGAAAACAGCAAAAATTGCAATATGAGCACTGGTAAAAAACGGTTGCTGCAGACATTAGGTTTATAATACCCAGAAATTCTTACACAGATGTCCTCAAGAACACGTGGCGCAGTGGATAAAGTTAGTTACATCCAGTGACAGGACACCCAAAGAGTGTAAGTTCAATACCCGGTTAAGAGGGGAATTAGACATGGCACGTGGAACTAGAACAGTCTACCCCAGTGAGCGAAATAAATTCTAGCCATCTAATGACTAGACCCAAAGAGTTGTGAGTTTAACAAAAACTTGAAGAGTTGAGTTAAAGAGAAATAACTCAAACTTCCTGAAGAGGCATGGCACAGGGAACTAGATCAATCTACTTCGGTAGATGAAATTCCCATATAGGTTAATTCTATTCCCGGTTGGGAATAGAATTAACCTACAATAGACCTCAACTCGTATATAAGACACAAGGAGACTGTTTATTCAGTTATAGCGAAAAGACTGCGTTGCATGTCGTCAGTTTAAAATATTAAAAAAATACAATAATTAGTTATTAAAATATTTTGATTATTGAACACTTCACTTTGCTTCACAAAACACAACGCAATCCTCCTACGCCTTTTCCATTTTCTGATTATATACTATGCTAGATCCATTTCTTATTCATTCAAGTTTTGTCTTTCTAGGTCTGTATGTTAATTAGATTTCATTAATCATAAAGACAGAAGATGTGGAGAAAAAATTCCTAACATTTATTTTTGCAAATAAACATAAATCTACACTTTCAACAAATTATAACCAACTGGGGAAGAGTTATATCATAAGGCAAACGTTTATTGCTCCAAGACTAAACATTAAAAAAATCGCATTTCCCCTTTAATGTATAATAAATGTGGATTTTCCTGAGAACCTTTTATTTTATTTTCACGTTATTTTAATTAGCGGTCGGTGTGTAGTCAAGCAAAACCTTAATGATGAAATGCTACAAAAAGAAAATAATCTAGAAAAAGCTTTCATATTAAAAAAATGTATTCTCAGATTTCAGAAATAAAGTTCAGATATATTTCAAAATTGAGATAAAAATTGTTTAGATCGTCAGTATCTCTCTATATTTTCTGGGATGAGGTATTATGTGCACTATTGTCCTCATCTTTGTCGCCATATTTATTATTACAACATTTCGGCCGTTGTGCGCTCCGACCTTCTTCAGGTGGTTGGAATGTCGAAGTGAACCCTTTATTTCACTCACTAGGATAGACTGTTCTAGTTCCACGTGCCATGTCTAATATATGTCAGCTATCAGTTATCTCCTGTTAATTTCCCTCTCCAGGTTCTTAACTTTAAGAAATCCTGTATTTTTATCTGTCTGCTACCAACACCGTATCATCTGAATATCGAATGTTGTTAATATTGTAATTGCGCATAATGACTCCTGGCAGGATTTCTAATTATGCCAGAATCACCTTTCTGGAAAAAAAAATTGAATATATTCGCATATGCATAGATATGCATGTTCTTTTCTTAAACATCTTTTATGTATTATAATAATTGATGTATGGTCTTAATTTTTAATGATCAGAGGCCTTAATAAATGTATAGTCGAAAATGCATTTAAAGAGTGAAATGTATATTTATTTACAGTATTCGTCCTCATCTTTGTCGCTCGATTTATTACGACGTTTTCGGTTGGAATGTCGAACTGAACCCTTTATTTTGCTCACATGGGGTAGACTGTTCTAATTCCACGTGCCATGTTTGATGGATGTCAGCTATCAGTTATCTCCTATTAATTCTCCTCTGAATGTTCTCCACTGCCTTAACCAGGTATTGAACTCACACTCTTTGGGTCCTGTAACTGGATCTAACCAACGCCTTTATCCACTGTGCCATGTGTCCTCAGTGGAAAAATGCGTTAGTTAGATCCAGTGACAGGACCCAAAGAGTTTGAGTTCAATACCTGGTTAAGGCAGTGGAGGGGAATTAACAGAAGATAACTGATAGCTGACATCTATTAGACATGGCACGTGGAACTAGAACAGTCTACCCCAGTTCAGTTTGACTTTCCAAACACCTGAAGAAGACCGGAGCGTTCAATGGCCAAAACGTTGTAATAAATTGTTATAGTGGAATACACCTATTCTATAGTTAATAGCCTCTCTCACCTATGATAAGTAGGATTAGTAATAGTAACGAGTGAGTAGCTGAATGAGTTGGTCAGTCAGTCGATACCGGAATATCAGCGACCACCACTAGATTTCTCTGCGTCATTACCTATTATATCAAGTTCCTAACGTTTTGTACGTCGAACCTATTTTAGGACCGACTTAATACAACTACGAGCCTCTACTTTGAAACCACTACATATCATAAATATGGCGACAAAGATGAGGACAACAGTACGAATAATGGATAATGTTTAGATCTTATTTCAAATGAATTATATTTTCTTGTTCTTCGTCGTATATCAAACACAAGGAGGCGTTTTATTCATTTATACCGGAGACCGCATTGTATATGTTGTTAGTGAGGCGAATTAAAATATTAAAAAAATTACAATAATTACTTATAAAAATACTTTGATTATTGAACACTTAGCTGGCAAAACACAACGCAATCTTCCTACGCTTTTTTTTTCCATTTTGTGATTATGTTCTAAGCTACACCCATCTCTTCGTCATTCACGTATGTGTTTCCCGGTCGGCATGTTAATTAGATTTCATTATTCATAAAGACAGCAAAGCTGGAGAAAAAAAATATTGAAGATTTACTGATGCTCATGGAAGCGATTAAACGTAAATCTACACTTTTCCAAAAATTATAGCCAACTTGGAAGAGTTAGATCATAAAGCAAAAGTTTATTGCTCCATGACTGAACATTTTTTAAAAATGTCTTTCTCCTTTAATTTATAATAAAGGTGAATCTTCCTGAGAATGTTTTATTTCATCTTCACGTTATCCCAATTAACGGTCGGTCAACCAAAAATTTTATAATGAAATGCTGCAAAGAAAATAAAAGAAAATAACGCCGACAAAGATTTCGTAATAAAAAAAAAAATCTATTCTCAAATTTCAGACATGATTTTCAAATATATTTCAAAATTCAGATAAAATTTGTTTAGATTTAATTTCAAATGAATGATATTTTTCTTGTTCTTCACCGTATAACTGACACATTGAAGCGTTCTGATTCCTTTATGGTAGAGAATGCATTGTATCTATCATCAGTGATGCGAATTGAAATATTAATAAATGACAATAAATAGTCATAAAAATAGTTTGTTAAAAATATAGATCGAATACCGCATGATACGTGCGAACAGATTTACTGATAAACCTTGTCTTAAGCATTTCAACCCCGGCAAAGCAGTAGAGCCACTAAGACTCTGGGAGATTCTGAGTGTGAAAAAATTAAAAAAAACATTATTAAGGAGCGAGAAGAATAAAAGAAGAGAAATCAAGAAGACAGTAGACAACGATTGACATTGCACTTAAGTTTTCAAAGATCAAAGTTAGCTGGAAATTGTGGAGCCGTAAACGATATTTAAAAGCTGTGTAGTTCGATTGAAGAAACTATTAGCATAGAACTTACGGTTGAATTCTTTCCGATTCAACTGAAAATTGATGAAATCCTGTCCGCATTCTAGTACTGTGCCTAAATGCATAAGTTTAGGTAACGTAGCGGAGATTTCATACGAAAGATTACCATTAAATTATTTATAGAAATGTCACAGGGAATCTAAATTACGACGGTGGTAAAGTGACTGAAGCCGAGATGCCAGGTTAGGATTAATAATATTGCGGATTCTTCTTTGGATTTTATCATGAATTTCTAAATACATAGCAAGAGTACAGGCCACATGCGGCAGTAATATTCAAAGCATAAAGGAAAGATAGACTTATAAATTTATAAGATAGATTCTGGAATAGAGATTGTTTAACGCGGCACAATGAGCCAACTTCCTTAACAGCAGACGTAACAGCTGATTTAATACAAACTTTACAGAAAATGTTAGCGCGCGAAAATTCAACGAGACACTCTCTTGGTGGTTAGCATCAGCCATAAATTTTGATTAATGTATTTGTGATACATTCCTTGTTTTGCCCTTTTTATTGCCTTGTTTGAAACGCGATCATGTAATAACATAGACTTTGAGTAAAACCAATTATGTCAAAACGTCGTCACAAACAGCACCATGCAGTAGTGTCTACTCTAACATAATTCACCGTTTTATTTTTTTTTATTTTTCATTCATAAGTTTATACTTTTATTCTACTATGATCTTTAACTTATCACGTCTTCACACCATATATGCCATCCATCAAAAATAACCTTGGCCAATTGAATTGAAATATATAAAAAACTAAGAAACTAATGGTTTCTATTAAAAGAAAAACCCCGAAAAACTCTGGGTCGATGTGACATTCACAAGATCTCTCTCTCTCTCTCTCTCTCTCTCTCTCTCTCTCTCTCTCTCTCTCTCTCACACGTATTATAATATTCAGAGATGCCGTTGCAATAGCAACAGTCGCCATCTTTTTTTGTTTATCGCTTCGCTGGCATAAGTTCTCTTTACTTCGCAAAACACAATGCAACCCTCCTACGCCTTTTCCATTTTGTGATTATGTACTAAGCTATAATCATTTCTTATTCATTCAATTATGTGTTTCCTGGTCAGCATGTCAATTAGATTTTATTATCCATAAAGACAGAAGACGTGAAGAAAAGAATATTTAAGATTTACTGATGTTTACTGAAGCGATTAAACGTAAATCTATACTTTCCACAAATTATCGCCAACTACGAAGAGTTATATCATAAAGAAAACGATTATCACTCCATGACTGAACATTTTTTAAAAACGCCTTTCTCCTTTAATATATAATAAATGCGGATCTTCCTAGAACGTTTTATTCTAACTTCACATTATTCATATTAATGGCCGGTGGATAGTCAGCCAAAGATGTTGTGATGAAAAACTGCAAAAAATAAAATACTATTGGCAAATATTTTATAATAATAAAAGATATGTTCAGATAAAAATTATTTTTATTTTATTTCAAATGAATTACATTCTTCTTTTTCTTCTATTCAACCGTTAACCTCGGTCTTAATAATAAGTCCTATAGCCATTATTTACATTATTCGAACTATTGTCCTCATCTTTGTCGCCATATTTATTACAACGTTTCGACCGTTGTACGGTGCGGCCTTCTTCAGGAGGTTCAAATGTCGAACTGAACTCTTTATTTCGCTCACTGGGGTAGACTGTTCTAGTTCCACGTGCCATGTCTAATTTTATCTTCTGTTAGTTTCTCTCTGCCTTAACCGGTTAATTCTGTAAGGTTAACAGACTTACTGATTGCTGAGGAATCATTTTTCTTGGTTTTCAAATTAATGCACCGATCTCAGCACAT
>CAHIKZ030005529.1:100000-135000 GCA_903632075.3 Acanthosepion pharaonis | reverse complement strand
TTTGGTTTTGACTTAAGTGTCCACTTTTATATTTCCATAGACTTTATCACCGACATTAAATCATGAATATAGCACACCTTAAAACTATATAAACCCGTTCTTATAATAATGCATTTTCAGTGTTCATTTTATAAACGTCTGCTTTATAAGCTAACAGTAATCTTGAATAATAAAAATAACATTGTTCATTTTCTTTCCTTTATCTTGTACAAGAGCAGACGTACATGCTGTGAAATTTAGCATTTACTAATTGGCTTTTTCTAGGAATATAATCTTCTCATGTCGGGATTATCTGCGTACAAAACACTAAATGTCATCAGTTTTGAGTCACGCAGTTGCTGAAACTACGAAATGAAGCTTTGTAATTTCTCTTTTCCGGTAAAGTCTGACTTTTTTTATTAATTTTTTTGCGTCTAAATTATTTTTTGGTAGTAATGTATCGGTTGACGTGTTCTTCGACATTTTTCCCACTGGAAAATGTTAATTTTTTTTTTTTTTTTTTTTTATCTGAAAAATTATTAACTCGGTATGCTAACCTTTGTATTTTGATTTTGTGTTTTTTTTTTTACTTGTTGCATTTCAGACGTCTTCTATTTTGTGCAGTGTATATTAAGATTTTAGCTCACACTGACGATCGGATTTATTCGCAATGGCAATCAAGATCGCCAGGCATATATAGCGTACCAGTTACCATCGGGGAAAGGGGAATTTGAGTCGAGTTCAAAATCTAGTACAGCATCCCCTTTTGAAAAAAAGGGTATGTGGGAACGGTATGAATACATTTTCCCCCAAGTTATGGATTAAATATCAGTGTAGACTATGATTAGAAAAATATTGAATGTTACAGGGAAACAATTCTGATATATTTCCCAAGAAGGAATGTCAATGCGCAGATAAAATAGAATAAAATCTTCGGAAAAACATGATAACTTGCGTTTTGGGGTGGCCCGACATTTCCTTTACACGTCAACGTATTTGAGAATGATATGACTCCAACACTTATCCCCAAATTATAAATTCAATAGCAGGGCAGACGCTGAATTCAAAATACTAGAAAAGATTACAGGCAATTATGGCATCCCAACTTTCCATGAACCGGTTCTATAAAGGCAGATAATCTTTAGGAACCTTTTCTGATTATTTTCTTTTCAATACGAGAATAGAAATAAATCCCAAAGAATCAAACCAATTTGATAATCCAAAAGAATTAAACCATTTTGATAATGTAGTAGAAATATTTTATTTATTAAAATATTTACAGACTGAAATTCTGTTCTCATCATATTTCTATTCAATCTGGGAATGGAAAGAAATCACTTTATATTCGGTCGGTGCATAATTATCAGGCGTTTTTAAACAATATTTATTATGAAAAAAGAAACATAACAATTCAATGATAACATTTTTAAATGAGTATTTTTATCGACACGCATTTTTATAACCTGAAGATAAAAAATATTTTTTATTAAAAAAATAAACAAAGCAGTAATTTTTATTAACAAATATATCGCCTACAAAAACGCCTGATAATTATACACCAACCTAATAGTATCAAAAAGAATTAGACCATTTTTATAATCTGAGAGAAAACGTTTATTTATTAAAATATTTCTAGATTGGACTTCTGTTCTAATAGTATTTTTATTCAGAAGTATGATGCTTTTTCATTCTAGTGTTATCTGCTGTGTTATATTTTCTTAATCACATTCAAACTTGATCGTTGCCGTCTCAAATATCGAATGGAAGACCGATCAAATTTATGACTAGAAGATTTCCAAATTTTTAACTTCAAGATGATTTCCTATATCAGAAGGAATTATGTTTCATCAGAGAAAATCTTCTTTTAGCCTCTGCAGAACTTACAGAAATGGTATTAATTATATTTTCAGCTATTTTACATCTCTCATTACTATATAAGATTAGTTTTGAATGATTCATCAACAGAATCGTTTAGCTTTTTATAATTTTAAGAATCAGTTCGCCAGAACCAGTTGGAACCGGTAGGATCCCACCATTGTTCAGAGGAAAACAATTCTGATATATTTCCCAAGAAGTAATATCAATTCACAGATAATATAGAATAAAATATTTTGAGAGCCATGACCCCTGGCGTCTTGGGGTGGCCTGATCTTTCACTTACACATAAACGTATTTGATAAGGATATGAATCCAACCCTTATCTCCAAGTTATGAATTAAATAGCAAGACAGACGCTGAATTCAAAATCTTAGAGAAGGTTAAAGGGAAAGCATCCCAATATATTTCCCAAGTAATGTCAATTCACTGATAATAACAAAAAAAAAACATCTGTAGCAAGTCTCGATCGTCTGTATTTTGAAGGGGTCTGACAAGGTTTTTAAAATAATGACCAACAAAAAAAAACTGCTCTAATAAAGCACAGAGGAAAACGCAGACAGAATTAGGAAGTATCAAATAACTCTCTTCAACAGAAACCAGTTATTTAAGAGAGAAATGATTAGTTCAGAAATCAGTCAAGTTTGCAATCGGACAAATAGCAGTGTATTGTTGCCAAAGCAAAATATCTTCACAGGCGCGCATTGATTGAACAAGAGGCAGATAAATGCACAGGCGTCGATTCATATTGCATTCCTCGGAGGCCAACTCTGGAAAAGTGGATCTTTTGCATAACTTTTCTATTAGTAATAAGCTTCAAAAGATTTTTCTCTTTTTTGTCGTAAGGTACCATTCACGAAATGTATCCACAATTCATTGAATTGTAACAACTGTCATATCAACATTAATTTTTTAAAAACTATCAAAAATACAGTAGAATCCATCATATCCGGAATCCCTAATATCCGGAGTGCCTCATATCCGGAATCCTGCGTATCTGGTCATGATTTTGATGTGTATATTTGAACTATTTTGATGATATGTTATTGATTTGAAATTTCTGTTTTGCAGGAAATTTACTTACCATAATTGCTTATGCTTAATTCACGCTAATGGCTTGCATCGGTGCTAAAGATGATGAGAATAAGAGGAAAGTGTGACAATGAGACACATCTGCAACAAGATGGTGACGAGATGCATGATTGTAATGAAACCTGGACTGAAATTGAAAAAGCTATTGAAAAGGTTGTCGGTTTTATGGAAAGAAAGCCAGCATTCAGCTATGACGACTGCAATAACTCACGCAAAGTTAAAAAGTTTCTTTCGTTTAAAAAATTCAAGAACAAAAGTAAAACGAAATGCGAAAAAAATTGATAATAACAGTAGAAGAGAAAGAATCATCATGCAACAGCGATTTAAAAATCCTCGTTACATTATTTGTTTTGCATACGTGGTATATTTCATTTGATGAATTTTCATTAATATTGTATAATTTATTTCTTTTTCTTTGAAATCAATTCCATTATATTTCACTCACCATTAGCTTATTTTGTTTACTATAAAACATTGAAAATAAATGTTAAACCTGATTTCAGTTCTTTTATTTTAATCTAAATATAAGCCCTCATATCCTGACTGTAGCCAAATCCTCATATCCGGAAGGCCTTCTTAGTCCGTTTGTCAGGGATTCTACTGTATTGATTTTATAAGTGACGATGGAACAAATAATCAATATTGTACTTTTTTTATTTTAAGAAAGGCAATTATGTGACTGAACTGCAAAAAGAAAAGGTGGTGTTTTAAGATAATTAAATGTCAGGATACCGAAAACGGAGGACAGAGGATGTCAGAGCATATTCAGTTAACATGTGCTTTAAACGCTATTACTTTTTACTGGTTTGACTTAAGAGTCATATAGACTAGGCTGAGTGTGTTTACTGTCGTTAATGAATTCAATCCTTTGGTAGGGTAGCTCAAAAGTTAATGTACAATGGTTAGAGACTAGTGACATCAAAAGAACGATAAAGAAGAAACAGCCGAATAACAATGTTTTAAATTGAAATCACCCTATGCAAGGCAATAAAGTCACTAAGACTCAAGGTCTTACTGGGTATGAAAGAATTAAAAAACAGAAACGTTATTAACCGTTTGAGCCCGGCTTTACTGAACAGTTTTTAATCCTCCCAGCTCAATTCCTGATTCAAAATTCGCAAATAATTGGTATGTAATTTTTCAAGGTAGATATAAAAATAGTTACAAGTGTTTACCCACCGTTCAACCGGTGGCTGGGCAATAAGTCATTTTTCTCTACCACCGGTAAAGCGGCAGTCAGGACTCAAAGGGTTAAGGAGAGAGAACCATACAAGGTTATCAGGAAGACAGTACATAACGAATAACGTTGCATTTAAAATTTTAAGATCAAAGTTGGTTGGAAAGCAAGAATCCAGAAGGGTTCCACAAAAGAAAAATGTGATTAGCATAGAACGTACGGTTACATATAGCCAATTCAGCTGTAAAATGATGAAACCTTGTAACCAATCTACTCAGTTACTTACCATGCGTGATACACGCTTAAGCGAGCATGTACCTTTCTATATATGACAGACGATGCAGATTTTTTTTTCTCGCAGTAGAGTTCCATTTCTTTCTGCGTTAGACCAGTTACCATCCAAATCTATAGAACCTGCTCTGTCTTGCTATTTACCCATAGACGGGGGGAGAGGAAGAAGACCCATACCTTTCCCAAGGTTATTAGCACGTAAGTGAATATAATGGATACGAGTGGAATTCCTCAATCCGTGCCGCTATCCATTACTCCACCGTGAGTACAACGCCTAAATAACGTCTAGACACCATAGTGAAGCGCTAGTCTTAATAACTGCTAGAGGATTATCAACTACGATTATAAACAGGGCAAAGCTGGAAGGTATAACAGTGGAACATTTGTAATAACGTCAACATGATAACGAGTTTAATAATGCCAGTGTATAATAAAGTCTCGATAAATATTTTATTATTTTCATACTCTATTTTTTTCATGGCAATGAAAACTTGCTTCGAACTCCACATTAGATAAAAAGGACCATCCTCTACACGATATTCCTTCTCTCGAGAGGCGTAAACGTAGTAATATCTCTATCATGGCCTGGGTAGTTCGCGGACTTATCACAAACCTTGAGCATATGAAGGCTACCAGTTCGCATAAAACCCCGGTAATTGTTTTTAATAACATTATACCTGAGTTATCTCCGATCTTGGCAATGTTTGTCCTGGAGCAGATAAGCATGTGTCAAATGTATAACCTGTTGTTTGGGTTTCTTTTTTTTTTAAGATTGCAACTGACCGCGCAATACTGTCTCAATATCGGCCCATCAGTCAGCTTAATGACATCAGTGAATTTCCTTGAGATTATCATCGATAATTTTGTTGTTCACATCAATAGCAAAATCCTCCTGTATGACAAACAATGTAGGTTTTCTTCTGATACTTTCAATGCTGATGTACTAACTTTCATTACACACAGAATAGACAATAAATACATTTCGAAGACGGTCGCTTTACATATCGAAGGCCTTTGACACGGCGTTGCGTAGGGAGTTGCTACACAAGGTCGGCAGCTTTAATAGAATGTGGAAGACATTTTTTATCAGTCATCAAGTCATTGGTAACGGGTAGGTTGTTAATGATCAGGACTCGGAAAAGTATGAGATCAATTAGGTGTCCACTAATGCTTGCTTCTCGGTACTATTGCCTTTTGCTTTAAATTAGCAATCTGTCTAAGACCGTACTCTGATCTTTCGTAACTATCATGCAGGTGATAAAAAGGTATATGGGTGCATCTGCCAAAATCAAGAGGACCAGAACCAGGCACCTGATCCATCCCCTGTGCTAGCTTAAGGCTGGGGAACTGGCTTTTCATCATCGGTACCTCAAATGAAGAATTGTTTACGGTTGTCACGCGAATCTGAGAGTTGTCTCAGCCATTATCAGTGGCATTTCAAATGTGTTTTATTTCTGTAAAATCAACGTGAAAGATAACAAGAACTGACTTTATAATCGCTTTTATAAAATACTCAGGATGATTCTTATTTAAATTCCCAAAACAATTGTCTTGACTTGAAGACTAAAGATTGTAGTTAGCAGAGATTGTAGTGGCCAGGTTGGAATAACTGAAAAATGATTTACATTTCTCTTTATTGTTTCACGCCCGGATAATCAGTAAATAAGTCCGGAAAACTGAGGTACGAATAATAGACAAAGTACCGGATGTGATTCAGGCCAGAAAATAGCTGATGGCCTGAATCAAATATCATGTGAATAAGCAACATTTGTTTTAAGAGGCGTTGACCTTTAGTGACCTCAGTATATATGTGCTCATCCTAAAAAAAGACGAAAGTAGACGTTACACTCAGTTTTACCTCCAGACCCTCAGAGGAACAAGGTGCATCAGAGGGTTGACATGAAAAGCGCCTTCATAGGCACAAGGAGCAGATTCACCACTAATAAAATTTGTCTCCGAAATGTAAAAAATAAAAATGTTTTCAACCCATCTGTACTTAGGCAGGTATAGCAGGTATATATATATATATATATATATATATATATATATAATAAAAAGGCTTAAACACTAATATTCCATGGTCATAATTTATTCCATTGGAATCGTAAATACGATCCAAATCATCAGACCTACAAATTCAAAATGAAAACAGAAAAAACAACTCCGGAAATCAAAACAGAATTTAGAGAAAGTGTAAGTATGAGGAGGAGGGACATGAAACCTTAACAGAGAGAATTTTAGGAGATGTGGGTGGGGGGGAATTTAAAGAGGAGAGAAAGAAAGTCGACGGATGTCTAATGCATAAAAAAAAGATACGGATGTCTAATGGTGATACATTTTCGTGGTACATATACACCATAGACAATTAGGATAGGAGGGGGGGAAAAAAAAGGGAAGAGGTGGGGGAGAGAGATGGGACGAAGGAAAATAAAATTGTGTTTACTTAAAGGGCAACTTTGTAATTGAGAAAATTAGTATCGACTACAGGTTAGAAATCAAATATAAATATATGAAGATGAATATAACGATTGTCTAATTTAGCAAGGACCAAATATTTCTATGTTCAAAAACACATACTAATACACACAAAAACATATACAAGTAGGTACATACACTTAGGCATGTACTCACACACACACACACACACACACACACATATATATATATATATATATATATATATATATATATATATATATATATATATATGGCGTCATTGTCATAAAGTTTACTTAAATAATGTAAAAAAAATTCTTACCTAATAATATACATACTTATAGTTGATGTGAAAATAACTCTACATACTGTAAGGGATTCCAATACATTTACTTACTCATAAAAGAAACACAGTATATTAAAAATGAAAAGTGAAAATATTTTTCAAATTGTAGTTAAATAAAACGTATTCTAACCTAAATACCCCACCAAATGTTTAAATATACAAATAGAAAAAATGCCGCAAGAATCTTTGCCGTTAACAATAAAATTTAAAAAGATTTTAGACGACATGCATTTAACGGATGTCAGATTTCATTGAATAATACATCCCTACCCCCTACCAAAACTGATACATCAAAATACATCGATAATGAATACGCAAACACCCCTTGTCTGGTTGAAATGAATTTCTCTGTTTCCTTGAAAACGTAACTTATGATTTCTGCTGACTTTAAAACCCAGTAATTTTATAAGTTACTCCAAAATTCGCTTGAGTATGAAATGGAACTAATGTCTTTAATTTAATTACAAAAATAAATTTGGACCTTCCATTTTTGAAACATGGTTAGAACTGTGTAGCGGAAAAACCATATTTTAAATCAATTAATTTATAATATATATATATATATATATATATATGAGGCGGTAATACCTCCCGTATTTTAATACGGGGGGTATTGCGGGAGGTTTAATACTCGTCTGGTGCTATGTTTCTATGGCAATGTTTCTTTTTTTTCCCTGTAGCTTACATCTTACAATCTTTTTAGATGCCATCAGTTATCATGGTTTGGGCAGGTGCACACCGGCGTTTGCTGTTGAACCGTTTTTTTTTTTTAAAAAAAGGATAATTTTGTAATTGCAACACAGAAAACCTTTCGTACTTGGAATGATGCTGTTCTATTCGATGCTCTTCTGTTCGATACTGCTCCGGGCTGCAAAATTCAAGTCCACGGGTTCAGAGCTTAAAAGAAAGCTCCCGGGAAGATTTCGAAAAATTCGAACTCGCGGGTGATTGAAAACTTTAGAAATTGTCTACAACAGTGTATGACAAATAGAGGTCACTATTTTTATAAAACGATATGAATAAAAAAAGACAAACTATAGTCCTTCGTTTAAACAACAATAAAATAATTTGTTTTAATAACAGTAACATTGGCCTTTTTGTCAACCTTTAAAATTCGGGAAATATCTCTGACGTACACTGTATAAACTTTATATTTAACGAGTGCACACGTTTGAGTAGACAACACCGATTCATCTGGGTTTTTTCCCTCAGATTTTTGCTACTTTCGAGTCCTGCAAGAGAAATATCTACCAAGAGTCATCATTGGCAATAAATATACAAGCATCACATCACTGGTAACAAATATACAAGCAGATTAAGTTATGTTCTATATTATTACTTTACTATTGTATTAACGTGACAAATTCACTGAAAATCGTGAGTATGTTCTGTTTTTTTTTATCTTGAACAGATTAAGTTTGTTGTGATCGGGAAAGCATCCACTTGGGAGTTGGTTCCACTGTGGTCCTTTAAACAACAATAAAATAATTTGTTTTAATAACATTTACGTTGGTCTATTTGTCAACCTTTAAAATTCGGGAAGTATTTCTGACGTACCCTGTATAAACTGTATATTTAACGGGTGCACGTGTTTGAGTAGACAACACCGTTTATTTAGAAACTGTGAAGTTAACTTCGACATAGCCACCAAAAAGCCCAATACGGGAGATGTATAGATATTTCTTTAAAAGGTTAATGAACCTTGTCATGTTGTAAGAAACATTATATATAATGTCTATAATGATAGATAATAATAAATAACATTCAAAATAATAATTAAATTGGGCACTTCGACCTGGTGTAATGGTGAACAAGCATGTTTCGCGAGACCAATTACGACTGCATAGGGAGTTAGATCACCACAGGGTGCCCCATACATTCGGCCATGTGTCACATCTAAGCTAGGCTTAGATAATGATTTGAGCACCACGACCTAGTGTAATGTTTAGCAAGTTTGTCTCGCTAGATTAATTATGGCTGAATAGTGAGTTCGATCCTCAATAAGTGCCCCATTCTTTCGGCCTTGTGCCACATCCTAGCTAGGCTTAGATAATCATTTGAGCTCATCGATCTGGTGTAATAGTTAGCAAGATTGTCTCGCTACATCAATTACGACTGAATAGTGAGTTTGATTCAAACTAAGTGCCCCATACTTTCGGCCTTGTGCTACATCTAAGCTAGGCTTAGATAATCATTTGAACTCCCCGACCGAGTCTAATGATTGACAAGCTTGTCTTGTTAGATCAATTGCGACAGAATAGTGAGTTTGATCCTCACTGGGGGGCCCATACTGATGCATCTGTAAAAGCTTTTCTTACTCATTTCTCGTTACGTCGAGATGATTCAGTTCTAGATAGAAAATCGATACTGTTCGGGGGCGAAAGTTTCAGGGCCAAAGGTTCAGTGCTTTTAATTATTTGTAAGTCACCTGGAAGATCTCAAAGCACTCAAACTTCCGGGTGATAGAAAACTATAGAAATCTTCTACAAGAGTGAATGGAGAATAGAGGCTACCATTTAGAGGATGTAATTTTAAAAAAAACATATGAATAAAAACTGTAGCAGATGGTTTAAACAGCAGTAAATCTTTATTTGTCTATATCCCTGAGATGTAGTATTGTGATTATTTACATTATTTACATTATTCGGACTGTTATCCTCAACTTTATTGCCATATTCACAACGTTTCGACCGTTGTAAGCTCCGGCCTTCTTCGGGTGATTTTTAACTAGAACAATCTACCCTGGTTAACCAAATAAAGGGCTCGGCAAGAAATTCGAATCACCTGAAGAAACTGGAACGTAAAACGGCCGAAACGTTGTGAATATGGCAATGAAGATTAGGATAACAGTCCGAATAATGTAAATAATGTAAATAGTAAATCTTTTCCTTGTTTCTAGCGAAGTGTTTTCTATTTCTTAATACTCTGCTTAGCTTTTGGAATGCATCTTTGGCTATCCCAATACGCCTTCGATGTCACACTTTTCGTTTTCTTTTAAAGCACTCCCTAGATATTTAAAATTTTGTACCTATTTGATTTTGGCATCTCCCATTTGCAATTCACACTTGGGGCTCATGTTTTGCTAACAGCCATGTATTGTTTACTTTTGCTGTTGATGTTTAATTCTTTCTTCACTCTTTTGTTCCCTAACTTCTGTAGGATTTTTTGCAGTTCTATTTACGTGTCCGCTATTCAACAATGTGTCATCTGCATATCTAATGCTGTTAAGATTGTGGGAGCCAATAATAAATCTATTTTGTGGAAAAGACTCCCGGGATAGACTTACTCGACCTCCACAATCTCAACCACTATAAATGTAGATCTTAAAAGTGATCTATTCTGCATGTCCTCAAAATCTACAATTATTGCATTCCTAAAAGTGACAAGTTCAGTAACTCTCTATATTATGTGGTTCATAAAATTTGTATTGGTTTAACAAAAACTTTACAGATGACATCTACTGTCATTGTTGTGTTATAATGTTTGGCTTTCTCATCTTAAACAAATTTACTTTGGTCAGAGATGCTTCTGGAATCTGGTTTTGTTGATAATATCTGAGGGAAGAATTTTCTTCTGGTTCTTTAGGTTTGACTCTCGAAGAAGGTAGAAGAATCCTTTTAATCCATGAGATAAAGTATTGTAATTATTTACATTATTTACATTGTTCGAACTGTTGTTCTTATCTTTATTGCCATATTCACGACGTTTCGACAGTTGTACTCTCCGGCGTTCTTCTGGCGTTTGGAATTTGGAGATGAAAGCCTTTGTTTCGTCCACCGGGGTAGATCGTTCTAGTTCCACGTGCCATGCCTTTCCCGGATGTGTCATTTATCTCTAGTTAACTCAATTCTCCAAGTTTTAGCCCACTACTGCATGAGCCAGGTAATGAATTCACAACTTCTTGAGCCACGTCACTGAATCTAATCAACGCTTTTATCCACCGAGCCATGTATTCTTGATTTGAGTTAAAGGGAAATGACTGAGACATCCGGAAGAGGCATGGAATGTGGAACTAGAACAATCTCCGTCGGAGGATAAAGTTCGCAATTGCAATTAACTGAAGGAGGCCGAAACATCTTGAATATGGCAATAATAAACAACGGTCTGAACAATGTAAATAATGTATATAACATCATCCTTTACAAATCAAAAAGAAAAAGGATCCGTAGCCCGGGACGCAGAGATGAAAAAAATAGTTAAATATTCTTCTCTTGCTGATAGATTTTATTTTTTGCTCCTGTGGCAGTGAAGATTTCCGGGGTTATTGGCCCTCGTTCGATGGCGTTCCTTCGGAGGATTGGCGCGATTGCGTCTGGATTAAGAGATGAGTCACGCGAAACGGAGTGGCTCTTGCAGCGTGTCTCACTGGCGATGGTTCGAGATAATGCTTTCTCCATCATTGCGGCTGGCAGAGGTTAGAAAAAATTGTTTATTGTTACGTTGTTCTGGAATTGTCATCAGTGGTCAACTGTACTTGCTTTGTTTCAATAAATTTTGTTATTGTCTCAAAATAAAAAAAAAGAAAAATTCTTAAAAAATAAATGAGAAAAAAAATTCTGACACTGTAATTATTTTTCTGCAGCATACCATGACATTTTATTTCCTCAAAGAAAAATAGCAGTATGCAGACATTTATCATTCTGCTGGATCCACCAAAACCTGGCTCATGGAAAACGTCTTAGAAATAAGTGGATATATAAGATTTTGAAACAAAACGAAAAACATTCTGAGAATTGCAACCATACCTCTTCAATCTGATGATCGGCTTTTATCAGAAGCAATTCAAACTCTTTTGATATATTACGTTTGATTGCCTCAGTCATTGTCTATAAATAGAAAAGCATTTTTAATATGTAAATCCGTACTTTCCAAACTTTCGGGGGTTGACGCCCACCTGTATATAAAAACCCAAACCTAATGACTCCCCGCCAAATGATTAGTCAACCTTTGATTGTATTTTGTTGGTTTAGTATTGCATGTCGTATTTCCCGTAATAATGGCATTATACACGGGAGACACTGTAAATTGTAAGGGTACCCATCAGGTATATTATGTGTATGGTGTATGTTTTTGTTTTGATGGGCCACTGCCAGCCTCTGGGTTTTTCCACCGCCATCGTGGAGGGGGTTCACCCACTCTGGGAATCATTAATGTAAACGATTACAATATCAGGAGGTCAAAGAAAAATTGAAATACCACGCATAAATAAAATTAAATAAATTAAATTAAATCCAAAGTGAAAAAAAAAATTCCCAGAAAGTTATAAAAAAAAGAAAAGCAAACACTGAAATAGATATTATTTACATTATTCGGACTATTGTCCTAATCTTTGTCGCCATATTTATTACAACGTTTCGGCCGTTGTATGCTACGGCCTTCTTCAGAGGGTTGGAATATCGAACTGAACCCTTTATTTCGCTCACTGGGGTAGACTGTTCTAGTTCCACGTGCCATGTCTAATGAATGTCCGTTATCAATTATCCCCTGTTAATTTTCCTCTGGAAGTTCTCCACTGCCTTAACCGGGTATTGAATTCACAATCTTTGGGTCCTGTCACTGGATCTAACTAACGCCTTTATCCACTGTGCCATGTGTCCTTGAAGAAGGTCGGAGCGTACAACGGCCGAAACGTTGTAATAACTATGGCGACAAAGATGAGGACAATAGTCCGAATAATGTAAATAATGTACATATTACTTCATCTCAGAAATATAGACAGATACTGAAATAGATGTACACATTTGAATAATTTAAAAAAAAAATCTGAACCGCTCGGTTTTTCACAGAAAGGTTCACCATATTTTTGAATTCGGAATTCTTCGGCTCAAGATTATGGTCGTTATCGCGGAAGTCGCCTGGAGAAATAGTCAAGAGTTCTTTTCACTGTTTCTCACTTTCCACGTGAACAGAATTGCCTGAATAATTTCAGCTTGTCGGAATTCATTAACTTCAGTGGTGGCAATTTCAGGACATCTGTCCGGAAATTATCCAGCCAACTTGAAAGATTATTTGATTTTTGCTAATTTTGTTTCTGCGTCCTGGGTATCACGTTAAACTACGTCCAACAGTAAAGCCTCTGATCAGGAGACATTGAGGAGCGTGGAACCACCTCTAAATAGCTGATGTTCCCAGGTCCGCCTTGGCGCGGGGTGGTGGCACCTGTTAGGGTTCGAGCTATGGGTAAATAGTAAACCCAGAAACTGAGGTAAAGTGCATTATAAAAGTGTAAAAATAGGTTTTAATACCAGAAATACTTTGTAAAAATTATTACCAGAAATACTTTTTTGAAGAAGAAAAATATTATCAGCAATCCGTTTTTGAAAAAATAATATTACCAGCTATACATATTTGATAAAAAAATATTAACAGAAATAGATTTTTGACAAAACAAAAATATTGCTAGAAATAAAACGAATTCTCGGCATTAAATGGCCCATTGAGGTTGATATGCCGTAAAACTAAATGAACCAATCTAAACCAAAGAATACATATTCTATTCATACGAATCTATCCTAAAAATGTTGTCGGCATTAAATAACCCATTGAGGTTGATATGCCGTAAAACAAAATAAACCAAACCAAACCAATTTAAACCAAATGCATATTCTGTCCATACGAATCTCTCCTAAAAATGTTGTCGGCATTAAATAACCCATTGAGGTTGACATGCCGTAAAACAAACCAAACTAAACAAAACTTATTTTGTTTGTCTTATTCAGTCTTAATACATAAATTGAACTGATCCTTTAATCCACTCCTAGAAACCGTTGTCGGCATTTCAACGTGGTTGAATGGTTAACATGCCGACTCAAAATCAACCAAACGAAACAAATACTTATTTTGTTTGGGTGACCCACATTCGGCTTTTAGCCGCATCTAAGAAATTGAACTGAGGCTTTAACCACTGCAATGGTTATGAACACCGAGTTCTAGGCACTTCAACGTTTTGGAATGGTTAACAAGTTAAAAAAAGCGAACTCAATAGAACAATTACGACTGGATATTGAGTTCGATCCTCACTGGGTGACCCATATTTTCGGCTTTGTGTGTTATCTAAGCTACACTTAGAAAAATCATTTTGATAATTGGACGTAGTGTAATGGGCATGAACATTTATCTAGTTCGAACAATTACGACTGAATACAATTTTTCACCATGTGGTTAATATTCGAAAAGCGAACCGCATCTAAGCTACAATTACGAAAATCATATTAGTAGTTCAATTCTTGGTTAACCATATTTTCCGCCTTGTGTTATCCAAGCTACACTTAGAAAATCATTTTGGATAATTGGACGTAGTGTAATGGGTAGCAAGTTTATCTAGCAAGAACAATTACGACTGAATAGTGATTTCGCTCCTCACTGGGTGCTCCACATATTCGACCTTGTGCCGCATCTAAGCTACGCTTAGAAAATCATTATTAGTACTTTCACGTAATGTAATGGTTAACATGGTAGCCTCCCTAGATCAATTACGATTGAATAATGATTTCGCTGCTCACTGGGTGCTCCACATATTCGACCTTGTGCCGCATCTAAGCTACGCTTAGCAAATAATTATTAGTACTTTCACTTAATGTAATGGTTAACCATATATTCGGCTTTGTGTCATCCAAGCTACACTTAGAAAATCATTTTGGGTAATTTGACGTAGTGTAATGATTAACAAGCTCATCTAGCAAGATCAATTACAACTGAATAGTGTGTTCGATCCTCACTGGGTGATCCACCCATTCGGCTTTGTGTCGCATGTAAGCTACGCTTAGAAAATCATCATGGGTACTTCGACGTAATGTAATGGCTAACAAGGTAGCCTCCCTAGATCAATTACGGCTGAATAGTGAGTTCGATTCTCACTGGTTGTCCCATGATTTCGACCTTTTGTCACATCTAGGCTACAATTAGAAAAGACGAAGCGTTTGTCGGGGTATTTAATGAGCTATTAATTGCGACTTCAATCCCTGAGCCGAGTATTATAAATCCATTATATACGTTTGATTAATTTGGGAAGGTTATTAAAATGGCACAGAACTCATACTGTGAGCAAACCTCCTACTTTGGTTTGATTTGTTTTACGGCATATCAATATTAATGGGTTATTTAATGGCGGCAATATTTTTGTTGCTAGTAATATTTTTTTCAAAAAGTATTTCTGGTAACTTTAAAAAAAATGTATTGTTAGTAATAATGTATAGCTGGTAATATTGTTTTCTTCAAAAATTTATTGCTGGTTATATCTTTTTACAAAAATATATTGATACCATTAAAATCTATTTTTACACCTTTTGACCTCAGTTTGGAGGTTAACTATTGACCCATAGCAGGGATCTTAACAGGTGCTACCACCCCGGTTGAAGGTGGACCTGGGAACACTATCAATTACGATATAGTTCAACGCTGCTCAAAACCTCCTTAATCAGAAGCCTTGGAGTTGGATGCAGTTTATCGTCATACCCAGGAAGACAAACGGCTTCCATATTAATTGTAATTATATAAAAATAAGTAGTCTTGTAAGACATATATATATATATATATATCTTCTCGCCGGACTTATTTAGTCTTAACTGACCTGAATCTGAGAGAATTATAATGACAGGATATATTTTGACGACAACAATCTTAGCAACATTAGATTGCACAGTGCTGATAGCAGAGACAGAAAAGTAAATACAGGAACTCATATAGAAAGTCCTAAAGGAAAGCAAGAAGAAAGGACAAATCATCAATTGTAAGAAGACCGAATGCATGCTTCTTCGTAAAAAAAATGAGCCTAAAATGTGAATTACGAATTTAAGATACCAAAATCAAACAAGCGTAAAAATTTAAATTTCTAGTAAATGATTTAGGACGAAATGCGTGACACAAAAATTCAAAGAAGCAATTTGCTAACCAAAGATGCCTTACAAAAGTTAAGCAAAGTATTAAGAAATAGAAAATCTCATTAGAATCAAAGAAAATATTACTTAACTGTTATGTAATATCAATACGCCTATATATTAGTGGATGATGGAAAATATCACTGAAGAAGAAAACAATTGAGCCAACAGAGAAGTACTTCTACAGAAGGATGATGAGGATACCAGGGGCTAAGCATATGAACAATGACGAAGTTTTAGAGAAAATGCAAACAATAAGGACAGTTATATTAATAACAAAAAGAGAGAATTGTAATACATTTTTGAAGAGAGGGTTATTGCCATCAATACATTTTGTGAATAAAGGGCTATTGCCAGCAATACATTTTTGAAGAAAGGGTTATTTCCAGCAAAACACTTTTGAAGAAAGGGTTATTGCCAGCAATACATTTTTGAAGAAAGGGATATTGTTATAAATACCTTTTTGAGGAAAGGGTTATTTTCATAAAAACATTTTTGAGAAAGGTTTATTGCCATCAACACATTTTTGAAGGAAGGCCTATTGCCAGCAATACATTTTTGAAAAAAAGTGTTATAGCAGGCAATACATTTTTTTGAAGAAAAGTTTATTGCCAGCAATACATTTTTGAAGAAAGGGTTATTGCCAGCAATACCTTTTTGAAGAAGCGGTTATTGTCAGCAATACCTTTTTGAAGAAGCGGTTATTGTCAGCAATACATTTTAGAAGAAAGATCTATTACCTGCAAAGAAAAATTGTTATCGGTGATACAATTTTTGAAGGAAAAATTACTAGCAGTTCTTTTTTGAAGGAAAAACTATTATCGGCAATACTTTTCAAAGCAAATCTTTACAGACAAAATATTACCAGCAATACACTTTAGGAAAAAAAAAACATTGCCGCCAATACATTTCTTTTGAAAATATTACCAGCAATATATTTTTTTAAAATATTACCAGCAATACAATATATTTTTGTAGAAAAAATTATTGCCAGCAGTGCTTTTTTGAAGGAAAAATTATTGCCAATAAATAAAAGGGAAAATTACGAACAAAATATTACCAGCAATATATTTTTGGAAAGATATTACAAGCTACACATGTTTTTGGGAAAAAAATATTATCAGCTACACATTTTTTTGGAAAGTATTACCAGAAACACATTGTTGGAAAATAATACCTGCAATAGAATTTTGAGAGAAAAAATATTGCCTGCAAAAGATTTTTTAAGAAAATATCACCAGAAATAGATTTTTGAAAGAAAAACTTTACCAGCAATACATTTTAGAAAAAAAAAATATTAGCAGCAGTAAAAGTTTTGTCGGCATTAAATAAACTATTGAGGTTGATATGAGGTGAAACAAACCAAACCAAACCAGCAAAGGCAGAAAGTTGTGGAGAACCACGATCGCAAACTTTATGAAGGAAGACAGCACAAAGAGGAAGAAGTAATATGTTTTGACAGAACTTGGATTAAAAGAGATAGCAAAAACACAAAATATACTAAGAGCTACAATGGACAGAAAGCTGTGGAGAGTTATGATCGTTCACGTCCTAAAGAGGCACAGCATATAGAAGAAGAAGAAGAAGAAGAAGAAGAAGAAGAAGAAGAAGAAGAAGAAGAAGGTTTGTGCAACTGGTTCTCAGAAAAGAGATTAGGAAAGATAGCAAAAATAGAAAAAAATTACGAAGAGCTACAAAGGACAAGGATGTTGTGGAGAGCCATATCCGCCCAAGTCATGATGGAACACGGCACACAACAGAGGAGGACAAGTCTGTGTAAATAGTTAGTGGAACAGCGATTAGGAGTAATAGCAAAACGATAAAAAAAGGAGATGCATAATGGGGAGAGCCATGATCGGCAACACCTTAAAGAAACGCAGCACATTCAAGGACAAGCGTATATATATATTTGACAGAGCAGGGATTAAGAGAGTTCGCGAAAAGACAAAATTTACTAAGAACTACAATGGAGAGGAAATAGTGGAGAGTCATAATCCCCCACAATTCCGGAAGAATACGTCACATAGAAAAAGAAAGAGGTTGGCAGGACAGGGATTAAGAGAGATAGCGAAAAGAAATAAATACCTAAGGAAGCTGTGGAGAGCCATGGACACGTCGGAACATTGAAGAAGAAAAAGTGAAAAAGAGAAAATAAAGATATGCACAACGAAAAAAAAAGATATGCACACAAAACGAGAATAATCTACGCCTATAGATTGGTTCAGTTCGAAATTTCTTGAAGATTAACCGAATCTCTAGACACTTCTTTCTTTTTATGTGCCCGTAGGCGGTCGTGGCTCTCCATTTCACCCTGTATCGTGTAGCTCTCAATAAGTTTTGTAATTTTGCCATCTCCCACAGGCCACGTTCTGTCATTCACTTGCTTAAGCTCGTCGGGTATGTCATGCGATAATTTCTCTCTCTCTCTCTCTCTCTCTCTCTTCGACCTGGGAGTATGAGATTCTCCAAGCCCTCCTTTCTCATTTCGTCTCCCAGAAATTTCAGCTGCTAATTTCTGATGTTTAGTATAAGCTCCCACATTTTTTACATTATTCAGACTATTGTCCTCATCTTTGTCGCTATATTTATTACAACGTTTCGGCCGTTGTACGCTCCGGCTTTCTTCAGGTAGTTAGAATGTCGAACTGAACCCTTAACAGGAGATAGCTGATAGCTGACATTCATTAAAAAAATGATACGTGGAACTAGAACAGTCTACCCCAGTGAGCGAAATAAAGGATTCAGTTCGACATTCCAACTAACTGAAGAAGGCCGGAGCGTACAACGCCGAAACGTTGTAATAAATATGGCGACAAAGATGAGGACAATAGTTCGAATAATGTAAATAGTGTGCAGAATAGCTCATCTCAGCAATATAGACAGATACTGAAGCTTCCTACTCTTTTGCATACTCTCCAAAACCTCATCGTTGCTCAGACACTCGGTCCATGATATCTTTAGCATCCTTCAGTAGAACCATATTTCCGTTGCTTCGAGTCTCATCTTTTGGGGGGACCGTCCAGCATTCGGTGCCGTATATAAGAACAGCAGCTCAGTATTCTTGGGTGTAGTATAGGCGCGGTAAAAAAAAAAAAAAAAAAAAAAACTCAAATAATATTAATAACAAAAGCGGGAACCTTTGTCTCAATGTAAATACTAAAAAAAAAAAAAAATAAAACGGTAATGCAGAGAAATGACATAGCTGGAGTGTTTGAATTCTTCATACTCCAACATCTTACATGGTGCTTTGTGACTGCAAACCACATCCGAATTATAAGAGAAACATTTGTATCCATTCCACGTCATCTGTGTCATGTCAATGGATTATGATGAATGATTTCGTTGTAGCAGAGAAAAGCGAAACCATGTTAATTTATTTATTCATTTATTCCTCGGAACCCTTTTCTTTCTGATAATCATCAGAGAATTTTAGCGGACAGAAATATTCAAAACCACAACAGAATAGATTAATCGGCATAAGAAACGCTATACTGGACAACAGATTGATACAACTAGACCGTCATATCTGGCTGTTTTCGATTATATGAAAATAAATCATCGTATATCATTTTTATTTTATATGATCCTCATGATATTGTTATATATATATATATATATATATATATATATATATATATATATATATATATATATATTGCCTACGACACTGGCAGTTGGACAGTAATATAAAATCAGCTTCAGAAATTTGAGAACATATTTTTAACTTGACGCTACTATTTAAAGTAAAGAAAAAAATATCTGTCTATATTTCTGAGATGAGGTATCATGTACATTATTTACATTATTCGGATTATTGTACTCATCTATGTCGCCATATTTTTTACAACGTTTCGGCCGTTGTACATTCCGGCCTTCTTCAGGTGGTTGAAATGTCGAACTGAACACTTTATTTCGCTCAATGGGGTAGACTGTTCTAGTTCCACGTGCCATGTTTAAATGGATGTCAGTTATCAGTTATCTCCTGTTAATTTCCCTCTGAATAAAAAATTGCAGTATGAGCACTGGTAAAAACATGCAATGATCTCAGCAGAAATTGCAATATGAGCACTAATATAAAATGGTTGCTGATGACGTTAGGTTTATAATACCGAGAAATCCTTACACAGATATCCTCAAGGACACATGGCACAGTGGATCAACTACCTGAAGAAGGCCGGAGCTTACAACGATCGAAACGTTGTAATAAATATAGCGACAAAGATGAGGACAATAGTCCGAATAATGGAAATAACGAAAACAATATATGATTATATAGGTTATTATTACAGAATTTACTAGGTACAGAGTATCCCCCCAAAATTGACATCATTTTTAATTTACAAACATAGATAATTCTCGCTCAAATAATCTCAAATTTTAACAAAATATGTAAAACCTAACGTTGACCCTGCGGACTTAGCTCAAATGAGAACCTACAAGGAAGATAGATCGGGTGGCGTGCCAATGATAATGGCAATATACTGTTGAAATGGCCACCACGTTCACCTGATATGACACATTGTGAATTTGTATATGCTTTTATGTGAAAGGACAAGTCTACATCCCACTCTTTCGATAAGCCTAGGGGAACTTAAGAAGAGAATCACTGAGACGTTGTAGAATGTTACGCAAGAGATGCTACAACGTATTTAGCAGGAGCTGGACTACCAACTTAACGTGTTTCGTGTCGTAGGTGCTGTGCATATTAAATGTTTATGAAAGTTTTTGAAATCGGTTATAAAATTCAAACTTCATGAATTTAAGCGTTCTACTAGACACTCACGCCCTTTCACTGTCGACACTGTTAAATGTAGCCGTCTCTTCTGCTCCAATAGCTTCATGTCTCGCACCTCTCGCCTGTTGAACTCCCTCCCATGTTCCTGCTTCCCTGATAGCTATAATTTCCAACTATTCAAATCTAATGTCAATCGACGTCTCCAGATGTCCTATCTATCTCCTATCCTTCTCTTCATCCTTTCCTCTATCATTCCTCTTTGCTTTAGCTCCAACTCTGTAATCCCTTGCGTGCAAGTGGCTTCCCACCTTGTTTGGGTTGAAACGCTTTAAAAAAAAATCTATATCTCTTTGTATATCTTTTTTTCTAATTTTGATAAATAAATTTTTGTTGTTTCGTTTGACTGGGACATATAGTTACTCAGATATTCACGTTTTAATATATGTCAATGTTTTTAGGTTACCCTGTATATTCTTGCATATATGCAGAAATGTCCGTTCAATTGCAGCCTCGATACGCCTGCATAAACGATTGCATGCGTTGGTCAGGTGTTGTTTATTCATATTGTCAATGGCGTCCTCGATAGCAGGCTTTGGCGAATCCTTGTTAACGAGTGCATGCTTTATGGTCCGACTCTCGAGGGTCCATCTTTATGATAATAAAACTCCGCGAATATTGCCTGCTTGCTTGGGTGTTTGCCACCGTGCACACGATATCATATATAGAGAGTGGACAATGAAAGATGTAAATATATTATCGTGTAGGAAGGGAGGAGAGAAGGAAATGCGGTGAATTGACAGTGAGACCAAAAGAAAAAAAGAAACCCCCTCTTTTTCCATATCTTTATCTTTCCGTCTCTTTCTTTTCACCTCTCACTCTTTCCACCTATCTTTCTTTTCACCTCTCTCTCTTTCCACCTCTCTCTCTCTTTCCACCTTTCCGTAATTGCGTGCGTACTTAATTATATTTCCGCTTACTTTAAACAAACAATATTCTAAATATTTAAAAATTGTTTCATCATATTAAAAATATTTTCAATTGATATGATTTAAAAATACTAATTGTTTATACAGTAAGTTTTTTATTTCAACTTTCTTGAAACAGACAATTTTATAATCTGAACCTATATATATATATATATATATATATATATATATATATATATATATATATAATATATATATATATATATATACTAATACTCTCTGCCGAGCCCTGAATGATTTAAGTTTCTTTCCACCTCTCTCTTTCTTCCTTTGTCTTTTCACTTCTCTCCTTCGACCTCACTCTTTCTAGCTTTCTCTTTCCACCTCTCTCTCTTTCCAACTCTCTCTTTCCACTTCTCTCTCTCTTTCCACCTCTCTGTCTTCTCACCTCCCTAGTTCCGTCTCTCTCTTCCCACCTTTCTCTTTCCACATCTTTGTCTTTCCACCTCTCTCTTTCCAACTCTCTGTCTTTCCACCTCTCTGTTTCAACACCTCTCTCTTTCCAACTCTCTGTTTTTCCACCTCTCTGTTTTTCTACCTTTCTCTCTTACCACCTCTCTCTTTCCATATCTCTCTTTCCACACCTCTATCTTTCCACCTCTCTGTTCTTCCACCTCTCTCCCTCTTTCCACCTCTCTCCCTCTTTCCACCTCTCTCCCTCTTTTCTCTCCCTCTTCCCACCCTCCTCTTTCCACCTCTCTGTGATTGCGTGCATACTTATTTATATTTCAGCTTTCTTTCATTTTAAAACATTTTAAGTGAATAAGATTTAAAAATGCGAATTTTATATACAGTAAATAAGTATTTTTAATTCTTCAAGCACATATTTTTTATTCAATGATGAAACAAACTTTAGTGTTTTACAAGCTGAAGCGTCAGTGACCCAACGGGTCACGGGTATTTATAGTTTAAAATTTGCTATATTAATCTGAATATCATATTGAAGCGTTAAACTGACGGTCTATATACGTGTTGATCCTTATGGCCACACCATCCATCCATCCATAAATAAATACATATATACATAATAAAGAAATAATGAGACAAATGGTTTACGCCGAACAAAGCAGCTAATTAAGTAAATTATTGGCGACATAACTCACAAAAGGCGATCGGGCTTTTGTTTATAAAATAGCCACTATTCAAAACTGGGTCTTTATTATTAGAAAGTCCCAAAATTAATCTTTCGGCTCGGAATTTTGCAGACACAGATTCGTTCGTCAGGAATAAGATGAATAGATTTATCTTAATTCAGACACGCGAATCTCGAAATGTCTGTGAGACTCCGATTAGCTAGAGTTCTTCTCATTTATCTATTCACTTCATACAGAAAGATAATACGTTATGCTATTATACGCATTGTCTTCTATATAATTAATACGAAAGTCAGTGTGTCACAGTTTTCCAACTTTACTCCTAGAGGGCGTAGCGCAAAATATCATAGCATATTGGAAAGAGGCCGACTTCGTGATCAAATTAAAAACATTCCGTAACTGCATCGGGATTCGCAATCCTGAAATTTTGGATTCTCAAGTTTTCATAACTGCGATTATTTTCGGCGTGATTTTTTGCGATGAATTTTTTTGTACGGTAACAATTTTTATAACTTGGAAATAAATTTGTGAATAATCGAAATTAATTGCGAAATCCAGCGAAAGTCACCCAAGAAATAAAATAATTGTTTGTACGGAAAGTAAGGACCTACTTACATCAAATTGTCTGAAAATTAAGTGGCGATAGAAGAATTATCATTGAACTTTTAAAAGGTAGGCTTAAATATTGATGCAAATATTAAATGCAGCGATCAAATGTGAAGTCTTCTGTAGTTTAATCCTGCCTACTCATCCCAATCTATTGTAATGAATGCCCGATCAAGAGCTAGCTTAAATGCCTCCCGATAGGGAGGCCTTTAATCTAGTAGGGTTTAAAGCGGGCGTGATAGGTTAAAAATTTCTTCTGGTACTACTGGATATAACTCGCTTAATAATGTACAATTTGTATTTTCTAGTGTTGTACACCACACTCCAATTACTAACTCGGAAACATGAAAATGATTTTCAGTAGCCCACATTGATTTTTGGTGTTACAGTTGCTGATACCATGGACTTGCTGGATAAACTGAACATCCCAGAATATGTCTGGCCATTGAGAATTTGTTTCTGTTTTTTTTGTCCAATAAAGACACATTCTTGACAGTGGCCTGGAGCTTCTAATGATTCATAAATAAGAAGCAGGAGTTGCTTCCCCAGGATTGTTAGGTTATAGTAAACGAAGAGACATAGAATTCCCATATTGTACTCGAAAGACATGTTTTTATGAGAAAATGAAAAAAAATATTTTCCCTCTAACCAGAAAGACGTGTTTTCTTAAATAATCTCACAAGAAAATGTCTCTTCAGAGAGGTAAGCTTAAAAAACATTTGTTATTTATTTTTTCATAACTCTGAATAAAGACTTGCGTTCAGAAAAAAATCGGAATTACTAACTAGAAAAAATTTTAGGAAAATAATTTAGACGTAAGTAAATTTACATCCAACTGTATTTCTTAGTCAACAATAATGCAGGTTTTTATTTCAGGATTTTAAAACCAATAGTATTAATATAAATACCCCGAACTTTGAATATCGACCAAAGCACACCTGCTTATTCAAGTACAGATTCATACGCGCACGCCACAAACATTCACAGAACCACCTAGGTTCATACAAATGCAGGAGAATCGATGTAAATCCCACAGGATGTTTATGAAAACCAAAAAGAACTGATTGATTACCGCTGAACCAAATGTGATTTTCTTTTTTAAAGGAAGAACTTGATATTTTCATCTTTTAACAGATCAACAGGTTTGTTTGTTTTATTTTTTTCCGGGAAAATTTAACTATTTCCAATGGTTCATTCCTACAAGTACTCCCAAATATAATTTATTCTCCTCTCTCATACACACGTACAATTATGCATATGCGTTTGGCAGAATAATAGGCGCAGCCTTATTTCTTTATCATATTAAGCTTGCATTCTAGGTTTGCGTATCGTTCTTTTAATTCGTTCATAATTTATATATTATTTAATGTATTATAGTATTCACAAGTAAAAAGAAATTTGATTCGATTTTTATAAACGATATACTTCTATTTACCATATCTATCTATCTATCTATCTATCTATTTCAATTTATGATTCCTTCTTTTTTTTCTCTGTCTGTGTTTCTATCTATCTCTATCTATGTTTCTTGCTTTCTTCATCGATTGATCTATCTATCTATCTATCTATCTATCTATCTATCTGTCGGTCTGTCTTCTATGTCAGAATGTATCTTTTTTCTATCTGTTTATTTATCCATCTCAGTATGTTTCTTTCTTTTTATTTATTTATCTATCTCAGTCTATTCATATATATCGATTTATCTGACTATCTCCCTCTATTCATACCAGTCTATCTATCTATCTATCTATCTATCTATCTATCTATCTATCTATCTATCTATCTATCCCAGTCTTTTGATCTATCTATGTGTTTTCTTTATCTATGTATCTATCTGTCTCAATTCATATTTCTCTTTATATCTATCTATCTATCTATCTATCTATCTATCTATCTATCTATCTATCTTTCTTTCTTTCTTTCTTTCTTTCTTTCATTTTTCTTAAATCTATCTATCTATCTGATAAGAACACAACAAAAATGTCTACAAACACCGATCTACCTAACATCACGTGTTCTGATTTAAATAGACTCGTCAGATCGAGGCTTTCTTATGGATGTCATGGATGGCGTGAAATCCGTTCAGAGATATCTAACCTGTCAGATGGAAACAACAGCTTTCACAGATCGATGATTTGAAATGACTTTGAACGAAAGAAGCCTGTATGTTTTAACGAGAACCCTATTTCTCAAATACCGCTGACTGGTGCTTCACAACCACAGGCAAATAACTGAGACAAATAAGGAAAACTACATTTACTTGAGGCCTTTCAACAGCAACAACAACAAAAACAATATAGGATATGTATTTTGAAGAGTAAATTATGACATAATCAATATGTTGACGTTCTACTTCGAACAAGAGGTTTAAAAGGAAGCAATAGTGGACAAAAGTTACTGGACTTGAGAATCATATTGTCCTAGAAATGTGTTTCATTGAAAATATGTCATGGTTTGGTTTGGTTTATTTTGTTTTACGGCATATCAACCCCAATGGTTCATTTGATGCCGACAATTTTTTTTTTATTGCTAGTAATATTTTGTTTTGTCAAAGCTCTGTTTCTGGTAATATTTTTCCTTCAAAAATTTATTGCTGGTAATAATTTTTCCAAAAAGTATTGCTGGTAATAGTTAATAATTTACCCCTAGATTGGACCGTAACAGGTGCTACCATCCCGGGTCAGGGTGGACCTGGGAACACCAACGATTAAGAGGTGGTTCCATGCTCCTCAAAACCTCCTGATCAGAGGCCTTGCTGTTGGATGTAGCTTATCGTCTTACCCAGGACGCGGATGTAGTTTAACGTCTTACAAGGACGGAAAATATATCATGGATTTCAATTGAGAGTTTCATTGGCTGCTTGATAAATGACTGCTGAACATTTCGTTGCAAGGAAACACCTAATATTACAATAGCAATTAGCATTACAGTTCTGTTGTTTTTTGTTAAGCTCCATGATAAGGTTGTTTTTTTTTTATCTCCCGTAAGATCTCTTAGTCTTAGTCTTGGTTTATTCTATCTATCTATCTATCTATCTATCTATCTATCTATCTATCTATCTATCTTTCTATCTGTTTTCTATCTATCTATCTATCTATCTATCTATCTATCTATCTATCTATCTATCTATCTGTTCATACATAGCTGAGGCTTTTCTCTCTCTCTCTCTCTCTATGTCTCTCTATTTATCTCTATGTATTTACTATCTATCTGTGTTTGTGCATATATTTCAAAGGCTTCTCTCGAGCTTTATTCATTCTCTTCGATGCCATTCTATCTATCTATCTATCTATCTATCTATCTATCTATCTATCTATCTATCTATCTATGTCTCTTCGTTATCTACCTATCTATCAATCTCTGTTTCTTCACTATCTATCTATCTATCTATCTATCTGTTCATATATAGCTTAGGTTTTTTTCTCTATATATCTATCTCTCTCTCTCTCTCTCTCACTCTCTATCTATCTATGTATTTTCTATCTATATGTGTTTGTGCATATATTTCAAAGGCTTCTATTGAGCTTTGTTTTTTCTTTTCAATTCCGTTCTATCTATCTATCTATCTATCTATCTATTGACCGATCTGCCTTTGTTCATATATCCCTTCGAATTCTTTCTTTCTTTCCAAATGCAGTATTGTATATCTATACATTTATGTAAGGAGTGTGTCCACTTCTTAAAAGATTTGCCTTCTTCCCCACCCAGAAAACTTATCAAAACTGGTAAATATTTTTTGAATGAATGCGTAATACCTAATGGATTCTTTTTTTTAAAAAAAAAGACATTTAAACGATTGTGATTACATGGAAGTCACTTAAACTTAGTTAGCCTTAATAATAACTAGAAAAAGACCGTTAAAAATTCACGCTTTTCCTATTTTAATTTCATGATGAATCGTAATTAAGATAAACCTTACGAATTCCACGACTATAAAATACCCGTGGCATTACATGTATTGCATTAAGTGTTTGTGCTTAAAAACCTTAGCTTAATATAGCAATAAAAATCATAAAGACGAAAGCAGGTGATTATTTGATGTAGTAAGCGTAGACAAATGAAAATATTAAAAGTTGACATGTTTTTTTTTTCTTTTCAGTGAATCAGATGTTAATTACATGGGAAATATCGCCTCTTTTATCTTTCCTTTCATTGTTTCTCTCATTGAAACCAAACAGCGACTCTGTTATATATTTTCTATCTTTCCTCGTGGAACAGACCGTTATTTATGAAGTACTGTCACGATGTACGTGCTAAGTAACTCAATCAATTGAAAGAATGGCAGGTTCCTTGCATCGTTTCAGAATATACCGAACTACCACTCCCCATGCTTTATATCTGCAAAGAACACCAGACCAAGAATGGAGTACTACTGCTATATCTGGGCTGATTCTGTCCAGATCTCATTGATAGAGTTTAAAAGCGTTTACGCGGGCTTGTGTGGTATGAAATATTTTCCAAACCTCTATACAACTACCTAAACGTTACTAGAATCTTACTATCCCATCACAATTATTATGGCAGATGTACTAACCTGTTACATTCCTTGACTCAGCCAGTTCTAAATGTCACAGCTAGGACCCGTTATTTACAGGGGCAAATCATCCCCATCAAATTCGTATTCCTTTTGTAAAGAAGAAGATCCAGTCAAACAGTTTCTTTCCTGGAATCATAACTTTGTAGAACAAACTATCGAGGACATGGAATTATAATAATTTTTTACCAGTGCTTATACTGCAGTTTTTGCTGTTACCATTACATTTTTTTACCATAGCTCATATTGCAATTTTCGTTGTTATTATTGCTTTTCTCTGGAACTCTTTATTACTGTCGCAGCTTTACAATCTTAGCATCTACATGTCCGGAGTCAACAGATTCTTATTAAATCGCTATGCATTTCGATGCGGTATAAATGTTATCAAACGTGTCTCGCGACTTCAATTACAGATAAACAATACGTTTGATCTTTACTAGGTGTTCCATACCTGCGGGCCTTGTTCAATGTCTAAACTACGCTTCGTAAATTACTGTGGTATTTGGCTTAGAATTTGGTGATGGAGAGATGGAATCATACGTTTTACAAGAGAATACTTCTAAGTGAACTCAATAAACGTGGATCGAAGGGAAAACAGCCTAAGGATTCAGTTTTCCGTTACAATATCGGTCAATGTAACCAAGAACTTATATATAAATAGGAATAAGATTAGAAAAACCCAACATATACTTGAACTACTATTTTGGTTACTTTTTTATTCCTCTTCTTTATTCTCTATCTATTTAATTCTATTTCAAATCAAAACAAATTTAAAATATCGAATATTTTGGACTATTTTAAAAATAATTTTGCGTTCCTTTACCAATCCTGGTTTGGCATCATCTCACGTCAAATAAAACATATTTCTGGATTTTTTTTGCAATGGACGGAAATATATATATATTGCGGATGACTACCACAGAACTAAATTTACATAGGCTTATATAAATATGCAAGGGTGATGCATCATTAATAATTTTCCGAGCGAGACTTAGAGGTGGCACAAGTATTGGTCACCCAATGAGGATCGAACTCACTACTTAGTCGTAATTGATCTAGCAAGACAAGCTTTCTAACATTATACCACGTCGAGGTGCCCTATCAATGGCTAATATATATACAGGATGCGATTGGTAAACTGTCGTCATTTTATATTTTTAATTTCGCGCATGCGCGTTGTAAGATTTTGATTTTATCGACTGCAAAATATAGTAACATAAATTAGGCAACGTCTTTGAGAAAAAGAGCATTTTGGCGCAATTCATTTCACCTGAATTTTTGAAATGACATGCAGTACTGCTTGGTATTCGCGCCGGTAGTTCTGTCCTGGGTCAAGAGGGTGGTTACTGCAAGAACTTATGTCTAGCAACAAGACTATACACGATGCCAAAAAAACAAACCAATCTAATCATGGCTGTCAGACAATTTTTGCGGCCACATCATCACCCTTTACATCTTGCCACCTAACTCCCCAGACTGCAAACGCCTTCATTATTATATGTGGCATGCAGTTGAGGCAGATACCAACAAAAATCCTTGCAACACTAAAGATGAACTGAAAGCAAGGATTATGGCGACATTCACCATCATATACAAGGAGACCGTCCAGAAAAGATACAGGTGATTCCGTAGTCGTCTGGAGGCCGTGTTTAAAGCCAATAACTATTTTATTGAATAAATTTACTCTTTAGTATTTGTTATACCGGAATGTACCTATAGAATCTCCCACAGATAAGTACTAGTAGTAGCAGTCACCAGGAGAGCTCAGTGAGTTGTGTGAGTCAGTCGATGTCGAACATTAAAATATGAGCCCCACAACTTGATTGCTGCGACATTAACTATTATTGCAAGTTCCTAACGTTTTGTACGTCGAACCTAATTTAGGACCGACTTAGTGAAATACAAGCCTCCAATGTGAAAACTACTCTACAACAGTATTACAAGATAGTTTTGTGTCATTTTGGTAAATATGTCTTTTAAAATGCGATGTCAGATTTATTTTCGTTTCATGCGTAATTTAGACAACAATCTATCCATCGGAGCTTGTATATATATATAAGTGTGTGTGCCTGAATGTGTGTACAAAAAAAAATCAGATATAAAAAAAGACATATCCGTAATTACGGTATTAATGAAAGAAATGGAAAGAGGAAAACTTTTTATGTCAATGCCTTTTGTTCCTGGAGAACTTTTATCAAGGCCAATGTAGAAATATTTAGTAACCAGCATTTATAGACAGAAGTCAGGCATCATTAAAGCTGTTACGTTTTGAAGGCACACTTTAAATCAATTTGATTTCAAGGTTTTTACGCGGTACGATGAAATTTGTTGATAGTTCATTTAATGTCGTCGCTCAATGTGTTAGTATACCATTGGGTATTGATGATAAAATTATTTACATAATGTTTATTGTTTCCAAAGTTATTAATCATCATATCAAGTTCTTCTTTGATTTTAGTTTCTTGGAGACAACATACCTCAATGTTATGAGGAGATGAAAGTATAATTCTAGACATTGTTTTTCAGAAAGTCTTTAAAAGTAAATGTCCTCATAATAAAACTTTTATATGCAATTGGATACGTTTGCAATATTTCTAAATGACAACGTTTGGTAACTGAATTATTAACTTCATCATCATTATCAACATCATCATCATCATAATCATAATCATCTTCATCCTCATCATCATTATCATCCTCAACCGCATCATCATCATCACCATCCCCCTCCTCCTCATCATCATCACCATCCTTATCATTATAACCATCATCATCATCATCATCATCGTCACCCTCATTATCACCCCCATCCTCATAATTATCTTCATCATCCTCATCACCAATGTCTATGTATGTTATTGTTCCATTTAGTATTAATGACAAAACTGTTTACATAATATCTACTGTCTATCCAAAGCCCGATATATCAAGTCCTTTGATTTTCGTTTCTTGAAGACAACATACGTTACTATCTGTTTGTATCTCTGAGATGAGCTATTATGATTATTTGCATTATTTACTGATGGCCACTCTCCCTATAGCCTATTGTGGACTGACTATATCAGTATATATATATATATATATATATATATATATATATATATATATATATATATATATATTAAGTTAAGTTATGAAGAACTTGGTAAACCGATTTGGTAAATCCAAGGAGGATGAAATCCTGAGAGCTCAATGTGAAGAACAGAGCTAATATTTAATGAAAAACAGACCACTTTAAGGTACCATTACAATAATTTATTTCACCAAAATCCTTTTTAAAGGATTTCGGATCATCAGGTAACACTTCCAACAATGAAATGAGAGGAAAAATGTGATTAGAAATTGATGGGTAGTGTAATTTATGTAATTTATATATATATATATATATATATATATATATATATATATATATACTGTGCACGGAATATATCTGGCGAACTTTGTTCGGCAATTAGTCGGAGATTTATCTCCAGCTGCGCTGGTCGAACTCTGGGCAGGGAGGAACCCAGATTAGGCTATGCTAACCGACCCCGTTTTATACAGGGAAAATATTGGCCGAGCTTCCGGACTCGGATACACCACATTTCATTCGGTCTTCTGCCACATCTGACCGCGTGAGGCGGTTGGTAAGCATCCTTGCTTCGGGATTCACTAGCCTTCTAACCGTGTCCCTGTCTTTCAGTCATGTAATCTCTTTTACAATAAACCTCTCTTTCATCTACGCCCGTGTTGCTATTCCTTTCACTCGAGTAACACCTTTGTCTGTTTGTGAACATCTTTACGTATACGACATTTGCATTATTCAGACTCACGGATACGTGACCCAGTGGATAAAAAATTCGTTGGTTAGATCCAGTGACTAGATCGAAAGTGTTGTGAGTTCAATACCAGGTCACAGCAGTGGTGAACCGAAAACCTTGGAGCGCTGAGATAAAGGGAAATAGCTGAGGCATGGCACGTGGAACTCGAACAATCTTCCCCGGCGGACCAAATAAAGGATTCAGTTCGAAATTGCAATCACCCGAAGAAGGCCGAAGCGTACAAAGGCCGAAACGTTGTGAATATATCAATGAAGATATGAGTTCGATAATGTAGATATTTTACGTCACCGTTAAAAATAACAACGCCTTGAGTCAATAATTCTTGCTTTTCTTTCTTCACAAATACTCTAAAATTAAATGTTTATATCTTTATATGCAACTGGAGACATTTAAAATGTTGGAGATAAAAAGTTGACACCTTTTGATCACCGGAGAAGTAAATATCTTCATCTCATCATGACCGTTTCTATTTATATAAATACTGATGTGACGTCGTCCCCCGGTCGCAGCGCCGACTGTGACGTTCTATCCTGATCTACCACGGCGCCAGTTGTGACGTCCCTAAACAGCACCAATTGTGACGTCTTCGCCGCGGCGTCAGCTGTTCGCACCTCGCTGCTCCGTCCAGGTGTCGCTGCTCCAACGTGACGTTCTAACCCTTTGGTGATTCGGGTAGGAATCTGGTTAGATTGATACCAGCCTCGCCGTTCCCAACCTGCTTCCAACTGCACTGATCTCCAGTCTGCCTACCCACGTTGTGAATTGATCTTAGACAGACGAGATCAAACAGGGGTCGGGGCCGTAATGCAAGCTGAGTTCAACGGGGGTGATAACACACAAATATGTATAAAAGAAAAGAAAATGAAAACTCACAAAGTTCAAGGTATCAAAGAAAAAGGTAACAAACTTTTTATGTCTATTTGTTCGGTACATAGGACTATGTCTACTTCCCGACCCGTTCTGTGGATTATGGCACGACGCTTTCGCTAGGCAAATTCTAACGCTTCAAGTTGTCTAATCTCTAAGAAATTTGTGTTTCGGTGTGTCTTTGGACGAAAGTCGAAAAACTTATTTCTGTGGTCTGGTCCAAAGTCGCTCTTCAAACTACTTGTTCTTGGTTGATGAAGAGTCCAAAAGTGTGCGTGAATCTTGGTCAGCTATCTTGATGTGGTTTCAACACTGGGCGTTCATCTCTGCTTGTCGTCCGGAGCTCAAAACTTCTCGCCAGGGTCCGCGGCTGAACTCAAACTGATTTCTGTCTGGTGGGGCTTCGTTTTTATTGACGCCGTCAAAACTGGGGTGGGTCTGTCGGCACCAGGGGTTCTTCGATAATTCTAAATACGTATCCACCCTTCTTATTTCTGGTTAGGGATTTTCCACTTTTTCCATTTTTGGTAACTCCTTTCTCCTCCCACTCTCTTACTGTGCTTCTGGGGGGCGTGCACTAACTTCCCTACTTCTTCGTATCGGCTTCTCATACTTACACTTTGGATAGAGGCGTCGACTGATTTTCTTCGTGCGTCACGTGACCACTCTCGGCCAATGAGGTCCTGGTGGGGTATCTTTCCTCCTCCTTCGTGCATCATGTGATCCACTTGGCCAATGACGTTTTCGTCGGGTATTTTTCCTCCTCCTTCGTGCGTCATGTGATCCACTTGGCCAATGACGTCTTAGTCGGGCGTGATCAACCCGTGGCTTTGTTTTAGGAAAGAGATACCTTGCTTAACTAAAAAAAACTAATTAAATCGCCCTTATCATGAGCGGCCGATGTGACACTCTCGGCTTTAACACGTGGCATTCGTCAAGCAGTTTATCGCTAATTGGATATGATCTAAGAAAGAAATTTTCCTAGCCTACCTGGCGTTTCTAAAGCAAAAATAAATACATTTCATTTATCTTTCGGCTCAAAGGTTGACAACAAAAAATCTTTATCATCACAGGGAAAGCGTTTATTCTGTCAAAAGGAAAAAAAAAAACTTAGCCAGCGAAAACTACTTGTGTGGGAAATTTTTTTTTCAATTCTTTACACCCAGGGAAGACCGTCTGTGTTTCGTCAATGTTCAACAATGGATTTCTTCTTTTTGGTGACATCCAATGATAACAAATTTCCATTTTTCGTGGACAAGCGGAAATCGGTCAGCGCTTGTTCGTAGGTGACATAGATATTTTCGACATCTGATATCTATCAACAATAACCTTCTTCCTCCTCATTTCCGTCTCTTAAGCCGCGTGTCTGTGTGTTCGCCTATGACCCGTCTGGTATTACTTTTTCTTTCTTTCTTCTTCGTTTTCTCTTTCTTTCTCCCAAATCGCTTGAATTCAAAGAAGGAATTATTATTAAAACCTAAAATATTTTTTCGGCCTTAAATAATTATCAAATGGTTGATAAACCGTAAATAAGCAAATCATATATCTATAAATATTACTTTCAAATCGTCAGGATGCATGGTGCCACACTGAGGATCTTCTAGTTTTTCTCTACGATGAACGATGGAAATTTATTGATAGTTTTGCAAAGGTGGATACGAACAATGCTTCTGGTATTCATTTCACTTAATATTACTTACTACGTGTTTTAATATTTATATTTCGGTCTGAATGCATCGCTATTCCTTTCTACTTGTCTTTCAGTTGCAAAACTGATACCCTCTCAGAGACTACCGATGTCTATGGATGTTATTCTTCCATTTGATACCGATAACAAAACGACTTCCATAATGTCCATTGTTTTACCTAACGAGTTATTTCCTATTTTCTATATATTTTCTCTCTCTCTCTCACACACACACACATATATATATATATATATATATTTATATATATATATATATATATATATATATATATATATATATATATATATATATATATATATATATAAAACTCAAGACCAACAAACATACCAGTTTTCATCTAAGCGGATCGTCAGGAGAGCTGGCTAAAGAGGTGACGTAAGAACGGAATATATTCCGTTCTTACGTCACCCTTTTTGCCAGTTTTCCCTGATGATCCGCTTAGGTGAAACCTTGGTAGGTTTGTCTGGCTCTTTAGGTTTATTTAGGTCTGCTCTACTTAACGTATTGAGCACTGTATTTAGTTATTTTGCTTACTCGTATCTGTTTTTTTCTTTCTTTGGACGATTATTTTCGGTT
>CAHIKZ030005529.1:92500-97500 GCA_903632075.3 Acanthosepion pharaonis | reverse complement strand
TATATACACACATAGACTTTTATGCACACATACTTAGATATATAAAAAAAACAGTCATGATATACCAAAGTTTCCATACCTACACATACACACAAACTCATACATAATAGGTTCCAACACACACACCTATATATATATACATACACAAACATACATAAATATATATACACACATACATACATATCTACAAATAAACATATATATATATCCATAAATATATCTACCTGCAATAACAACCACCCATATATACATGCATACATAAAAATACAACAACTTTCAACCAAATACATATATAAACGAACTAACATATAGATACATAAATATACCTTCAAACACCAACACACAGCAATATACATATAGTCTAACATACAAATATATAAACACATTCATACAAACAGAAATATACTTAAATATAAATACACATACACAATAAAATAGGACATACAGATATATATACACATATATATATATATATGCACACACATACACACATACACATACATATATATACAAATATATTGTGGCACAAAGCTGAAAACAAGGGGCATCCCGTGAGGAACGAACTCATTACTCAGTCGCACCCAATCTAGTGAACCATGCTGGCTAACCATTATACTGTCGTGATTTAATCATATACATACCTGTACATACTCATACACATACACACACACACACATACATACATATACACACATACATATATATATGCATATATACATATATATATATATATATATATCAACCATATACACACATACACACATATATATATATATATACATATATATATACAAACATATATATATATATATATCTACATACATACATACATATATATACACACACACACAAATACATACATATATACACACACCCATACACACATACATATATAGGCACACACATACACATATACAGTAATAATTATTAACCTTTTCTCTCATAATCTACCTTACTTTCCCACATAATATATATATACATATATACACACACACTCACATATATATACATACATACATACCCCACACATACACCCTCACATGTAAAAAAAAAAAAAAAAAAAAACCATAAATACATTTATACACCAACCTACACATTCCTCAGTGCAAATACTCTAACCAACACATAAATAAATATATATATATTTACACCAACACTGATAACACTATGCAGGTAAACAATACACACTTATATCGTAAGTATGACCATTATGCAATAAAAATACTAATCTATTAAAAATACAGCGACATATCATTATCATTTAAAGTATACGACCCCTACACTAAGTTAAATTTATAACGGTGTTTTACAATTTACTGTCAGTTCATATCTTTGATTTAAGAGATCAGCCTTGTTTTTAAATCTAATAATTTCAAATTTTTCATTAAGGCATAGGTAACATGGGGTATATAGGGAGTTACAAGTACGAGCTTTCGTAACCAAACTCCATTTAATCGTAGGTGTTTTGTTCTTATCTTTTAGATTCCAAAAATACTTGGATAATGAAGTCATGTACCTATATTCACTGTGATTAAAGGATTGCATATGCCCCCGCCAGCGTTCCTTGAATGTTTTCATAGTAGAACCAATGTAAAACTTCTTTATATTTGGATTTTCAATTGTTGAAATAGTACCAAGATAGACTACAGAAGTAATCCCACAGTTATTTTGTAGTGGACAATTATTCGGATTCCTACAATTACATAAGTTGTTATTTGTATTCTTATAGTTAGTATTGCAGTTAGTAACCTGTTGATTAGTCAAGCCTTTTGAATTCCTATACTTGTTAAAGACTATGTTGTTATGTTTTTTAATTATCTGCTCTAGGTTATCAGCACAACTATAGCTTAATTTAAGGGTATTAGGATTAAATATTTTACTAAGTGGGTTAGTTTCAGGGTTGGGGAAATGTTTTTTGATTAGGTTAATAAATATACGCCCTAACTTAGTTTTGACCATAACATTGAAAGGGGGAGTGAACCAAATAACCTTTCTAGATCTTCTTTTCCTATTATGGTTTGCAATTAACAGGGTTTTTATATTGAATAGTGGTATTTTTGTATCCACTATTTTTTAGTGCAGAATTATAAAATCACTATGTTTATTGAAAACCTCCTTATTATAAGAAGTTAGCGCTAATTCTAAATTCAATGGAAGTGGGTATATGTTTGATAACCGAAGGGGATGGTTGGAATTAGGATGAACGTATAATGGGTTGGAATTAACTTTCACATATGGTTGGAAAATATTGTTAGCAAGATCTAGGGTGACATCTAGAAAATCTACTTGTCTAACATTAGTAGTAACTATTGTCCTAAGACCTAAATCCTTAAATACCCTATAGATCATTTTCCTAATACGGTCTACCTTAATTTTAGTTGAGTTTTTAACAACTAATAATCCATCATCTCTATATAATCCTACACTATCTGAATCTAGACAATCGAAGGCACTTAAATTATATAAAAGAAATAATCCAACCAAGTCCGAAGCTTCAGCAGAATCCAAGGAACCCATGGAAATGTCAAAATTGTTGTTGGAAGACTTTTTGGTCCACTGTTCATCCTTGTAAATTAGAACAGAATTTCGACACTTCATGATGATATCAATTTCACTCTCAGAAATAGTAGAATATTCCCGGGCGAAGTCCAGTGCCAAGGTGAAAAGATCCTTCGATATAGATGGATAATAGTCGATAATATCGAACTGTATGAATGAACATTTTCCCTTATATCGTATGTTGTTAAACCAGTTGATGACCTCAGTTGTGCTAATCCACTGGAGCAGTCCAAGGGTGTTTTTAATGGAGTGGTTGATTCTTTCTAAGATGGTCTTGCTAATCCTACCGATTTCTGGTCTTGTAGGATTTATAAGTCTAGTGGATGGCTTAGTTTTGAATTCGGGTTTATGGTCCTTTAATAAGACATAGGCTTCTTTAGTTTGTAGTTTGCCTACCCGATCACTAATTCGTAACTTATCAGTAATTGATTTACTGATACTGTTGATATTATTTACTTGGTTGAAATTACTAGTATCAATTTTTTGGTAGCTTCTGGTTAGACTATCCTTAACTAAAGTATCATAATCCTTAGGCGATAACTTATAAAAGTTAGCCGTTTTGTCGGATTTAACGTACATATCACTAGATTTATTAATATCACTGACAATATTTTCGAGATGTTTTTGAAAAGCATTTTTATACTTGTAGAAGGTTAATCCTTTGACGGTATCCATTAGTTCATTTTCAAAAGCAGATAATTCCTTAATAATAGGTGCAGTTTTTAGCTTTTTAAAACCATAATTTTCGCGTTCACACACTGGTTCCTTGTCTTGAAGAAAGAAGTAAGCTTTCCATCTCATTCTTCTGATAAGGTTTTCAGTTTGCAGAGTTAAATGTACGAAATAATCCCTTTTGTTTGTAGTGGGAATGTTCTTAAGTGATACTCCGAAATTGATTCTATCCATATTATAAGAATAGAACAGACAGGGCTCGACAGTAATAGGAGCTAATATCAAAGTATATAATTGGTATACACGGAATGAATTCAATAACCAACAATTACTATTCTTAAAAGAGTGCTCAATACAAAGTAGAGCAGATATAATTATTTTATAAAAAAAAATTTATAACATAAGTATGTTATAAAATCACTACAAAAATAGCCATTTTGTTTCAACACACTCTATGTCTTATCAAGTGATGGTGTTGAAAAGAAAATAAATGGTTTTAAAAGTTTCAGATGAATTAACGATCCTACACTAGGGGGAGCATTGTTACAAAAGCTAGAATAACCAATCAAAAACGAAGTACAGAAAGATTCAAAAGCTTGACAACAAAATCCTGCTATTATAGCTATTTAGATCTTTAAATACGTAATATTAAAAATAATTTTTACTAACTAATAATTATAAATTTATATGATAAAATTTAATATTAAAATTAAAAACTGGCAATTTTTAAAAAACCAAATTTAATCACTATTAAGTTTAAAAACTACAAAATTATTGAGAAAAGAAAAAATATATATGTGTTTATTCAATTCATTTCTTCATTGAAATTACGTCTGACAAGACAAAAAGCTACAATTCGTCCGGTCATCTGATAATACATGTATATATTTTTTTCTTTTCCGTTTTTATTTTAAAGTTTGTGAATATGGTCTTAAACTCACGCGTGACACAACAAAAACACAATCAGATTATAATACATACGCATCCAGACATAATTAGATACATACACACACACACACACACACGGAGTTTGGTTACACAAAGCTCGTACTTGTAACTCCCTATATACCCCATGTTACCTATGCCTTAATGAAAATTTGAAATTATTAGATTTAAAAAAAGGCTGATCTCTTAAATCAAAGATATGAACTGACAGTAAATTGTAAACACCGTTATAAATTTAACTTAGTGTAGGGGTCGTATACTTTAAATGATAATGATATGTCGCTGTATTTTTAATAGATTAGTATTTTTATTGCATAATGGTCATACTTACGATATAAGTGTGTATTGTTTACCCGCATAGTGTTATCAGTGTTGGTGTAAATATATATATATTTATTTATGTGTTGGTTAGAGTATTTGCACTGAGGAATGTGTAGGTTGGTGTATAAATGTATTTATGGTTTTTTTTTTTTTTTACATGTGAAACAGTATGTGTGGGGTATGTATGTATGTATATATATATGAGTGTGTGTGTATATATATATATATATATATGGGGAAAATAAGGTAGATTATGAGAGAAAAGGTTAATAATTATTACTATATGTGTATGTGTGTGCCTATATATGTATGTGTGTATGGGTGTGTGTATATATGTATGTATTTGTGTGTGTATGTGTATATATGTATGTATGTATGTAAATATATATATATATATGTTTGTATATATATATATATATATATATATATATGTGTATGTGTGTATATGGTTGATATATATATATATATATATATATATATATATATATGTGTGTGTGTGTGTG
>CAHIKZ030005529.1:30000-87500 GCA_903632075.3 Acanthosepion pharaonis | reverse complement strand
ACCCGCATCAACGGGTTCAGGGCCGGTTTTACCTCCCCGAAGGAGACTCCGCCCTTCGGCGTAGCCTCCTTCGGGTACCTCTCCGTCCGAAGACAGAGAGTTGAACCGATCTGTCTGTTCAAAAGTGAACGGCTGACTCACCGACCGACTCAATCTTACTACTCCTACTTATTATAGGTTGGAGAGTCTATTAACTATAAAATAGGTGTGTTTCACTATAACAGATATACACCTGAAGAAGGCCGATGACCTAACGACCGTAACGTTGAAAACAAACAAATGAAAACAAGAAAATGAGGACAATAATCCGAATAGAAATAGTGTAAATTATCATTTTTAATCTTTTTTTTTAAATATATGTAAAAGAGTGGAGCTTGAATAACATTCCATCTTCTTTATTACGGCATGTCCTTTCAAGATGAACGATCAGGGCTATCCACAACTTCCGGTCTCTTCGAAGTAATTTTAAACATCCATTCTTGTCCTGGTTCTCTCTTTTATCAACTCAAACTCATTAAATAGTTTACGTTCTGTTTTTTATCTTTTGCTTGTCTTGCTCCCCTCATGTCATCTGAGTGTTAAATAGTATAAAGAAATATAGTTCCTCATCCCAGAAATTACCAATTTAATTATTGCTAATTTCTTTTTATAAGCGATTTCTATAGACAATCAACTGAAGATATCTTTTTAGTTTTACTAAAGTTTACTTACTTAAAGACACAAGAACCACTCAAAGTAGAGGGTTACTGAATACAATATGATGTGAATTTAATATGAGTTAGGACTTAAGATTATGATGACAAAAGGAATAAGTATTGATTGCCCATCCGCTTAAAGAGGCTAAGATTGTACAGTTTATAGAATTATTCCCTCGGGAGTCAGTTCCACAAAGTAGCATTTCCATAAGATTCGTGGAATCTCCTCTTTACATTTGTAATATGTAGGTAATGTGGATTATTAAATTCCCTGGACGTAACATGGCAAGTTCTTGCTATATAGTTCTGGGCTGATTGTAACAGAGTATCTGATCAGCCCGATAAAAGACTCGGAGTTGGTTGTGTGTGGTGCTGTAAGTACCATGAGTTGCTTCCCCTTCCACAATAGGCTGTTGTGAGTAGACCTTTTACTTGTGTTAGGTGGCGCAGACTATTTGCATATACGATACTGGGCAGATATTAGCCAATAGTCCGCGTGTCTCTGGGACTTGGAGAGCTATATAACACCAGTTTTTTTTTTCTGCTAAGAGAAGCTCTTTCAACGTGCTAAAACCAGACAAGACGAACACACTGATGGCACTCTAGAGTGTATCTCATTTGAAACTTGTACTTGAAAATAGCCATAGGCTGATGACTTTCCATGATCCAATATGAGAAAACGATACTTTGCCTGTAAATTCTTTTCCAATTCTTTTCTTGGCTTATCTGGAGTATCGTTTTCTGACTTTTCACTTACAACTGGTTCTTTAGTGTGTGATATGTATATAATACCGTCTGTGTATTCTGCTTTCATCTTTGAACTGGATCAGCACAAAACATGTGGCATCCCTGCATTAGTACTTGATAAATATGCACATGTTCTCACTAAATAAATGACTTTCTGTTACATGCTTTACTGTCGTTCCAATCTTTAAGAACTCGGGTGAACCGTCTGATTCTTCTAACTATCCGCCTTTTAGCATACTACCCCATTTTAGCAAAATAACAGAAATCCTAATTAACTCTTAATTAGTTTGACATCTCACCTCTTAGGGTTTTCTTTCAGATAAACGAATATGGCTTTCGCTTCTCTAGGTCAACTGCTGATGTCTTTAACTATTATTTCTGAAAGAACGCTATACAGTATCTCAAATGAATCTGTAAAAAGTAAGATCGTTCCTGATGGCATAGACATTAAGAGTTGGGACAAGAAAGATTTTGATTAAAAGATCAGCGCTCTTTCTAAGTATTCACAGAAATTTAACGCCTTCAAAATAAAACTACTTTCAATTAACCACCATGGAAAATCTTTCGTGCCTGCCATCAGCATGGCTGATGCTAGACTGCTGGAGAGCAACATACAGCGCCTTTTTTGTCACACGTTTTCAATTTACTCGAAGTGGAGCGACTGCATTGAATCAATAGCTGCATCTACTGCAAGGAAACTTAAACCACTGTGTCGTGTCAGAAGATCTTTCTCGGCAGATTCTATATTGTACATTTACAAATTTACCATTTGTCAGTGCATTGAATACTGCTGTCATATCTGGTCTAGTGCTCTTGCTATTCATCTCAAGGTTCTTGACAAAATCCCAAAGATGATCTGTAATGTAATCGATGCTGACCTGGAATCTCGAAACCCGTCAATTTCTCACCAACATGGGGTGGCTTCCCTCTGTCTTTTCTACATATGATTCCATGGCAACTACTATGATTAGCTTTTTCACCTCATGCACCGAACACATAAATTTCAGCATCTGCTAGATTGCCATCTAGGTCCCACCCTTTTAATGGTTAAATAGCTAAATGCAACTGCCATTTATGCCCAAACAGTTTCTTTGTTTTGTGCTTCCCGCCTATAGAAGTTCCTTCCGTTTACTTGCTTCCCTGATAGTTGCAATCTTCCAAAATTTAAATGCAACGTCAATCGATATCTTCTGTCTTCTTGAGCCCAGTTCATCTTTTGTCTTCTCCACAATCCGCCTTATATTCAGTCTTTTCTCTAACTCCCTGTAAACACCTGCGTGCTAGTAGCATTCCCGCCTTGCTTGGGATGAAACGATTAAATAAAATAGGACTCATGTTTAACATTTCCAAAACAAAACAAAGGTCTGGGATTGGAAAAAATGATTAATAACATATAATCTGTATCCTCCATAAATCCTCTATAATCTGTATCCTCCATAAATCTTCTGTAATGTTCTTTTTAAAATCATACAAGAACGTGTGGTGCATTTTTTTTTTTTTAGTATGGGAATTTTGAGCATTTTTGGACATAGCAATGATCCCCAAAATTCAATTTATCGTTAAATGATCAATTTCCGCAGATAAATGTCCATCTTTCGTTCTTGATGCATTTTCGCTTTGAATATTTTCCTTACAATACACAATCTCATCCAATGCATTATATTTACCGAATGAATAAACCGCATATAAATCCCATACCCAGTGATCAGTTGCTAAATTGCATTATGTTTGCGAAATCTTTTCTCGTGATATTCAGCAGGGATAGACACTTGGCGAACAAACATGTTGAATCAAGTAAGAAAGATAAATACAAAATGGCTGCTGCGGTTGTAATAAGACAGCAGGAACGCATTAGCAGATATAAAGAAGAGAGTCTTTATTAGACATTGATTAAAGTATTGGACAAATAAAATGATGTGAGGTGAATGCTCGTTGGTAAAAGCAAATGCGAAAGAGTAAAACGTAAAGGCATTGTGGCGAGAACCTGAATGGAAAGTGGAAAAGACAGAAAACACTGGTGCCTTCCAAAATCGGTTGTTTTCAGAGCAAAGATACATTCTAATTGATACTTGTTTTTTTTTTGTTAATAATTTATTTTTCAATTTCGTTATCAGCAACACTAAGCAGTATATAAGGAAACAATGCACAACGAATGAATACGACGACATATTATACGGAAATAAATTAACACATGAAAAACCTGTTACAAAACACAGATACTGCGATAGGAACATGGCGAGACAAAGTGATAGATATGCGTCATCAAGGGGTATTATGTAATGAAAGTTTAAGCTTTAGCATAATCATCTTATATATAAAGTATAGTGTATGTATGTGTGTATTTGTGCGTGTGTTTCCAAACAACTCCTCTGCTACCATTTGTTCAATTTCAATGATACATAGCCCATTCAAAAGCCCTAGAAAAGTTAGCAGGGAACAATTTTCGTTGAGCTCAGATTCAGTGCTGCCAGATTACGTGAGGTTAAAAATATATATCAATGTATTATGCTAGCCATTATCGTTGCTTTCCTGGTTCAAGGGGAGCAACTAATATTTTTCTTTTGTATCCAAAATTGCAGCAAGCTTAAATTTTTAGCTCCTGTGAAGGACTCTTGGTTTAGCCATCATTACAATAGCTAAAGAGGAGTAGATGCGATAGGCATCAATAAACTACAGAAAATTGCGGCATTTAGGTACTGAACAAATGTTTAAGCTTACCTTTTAAAAGTTCAACGATATTTTTTTCTGTTGTCACTTAATTTAAAGGCGATTTATTATCCGCGGATCCTTAATTTCCGGACAAACAATTATTTTTATTTCATGGGCGAGAGAACAGGTGACAATTTATATGATACAATTAATATAGGGTAAAGATGGGAAAATAGAAATTAGAATTACTTATACATTCAAGATATGAAGAGTTAGAGTAACATAATAGCTAATGAAGTAAAACCAGTATTGTGGAATCTATATGAATAAATGCAAAATTGGAGTCCAATTCTTCCACGAATTCTGGGATTAAAAAGTCCTATGTTTCCTCAATCCCCTCTCCACGAGGCCAGGTTGTGACACAAGATCGGTTTAACGTGGTGAACCCAAGCACGTACACCAAGTCATGGAACAAAAATTTTCCGCAACCCTTGCAAACGTTGGTTGCACTGCCCTCGGGGCGAGCACCGATCCCTCTCTCTGATTCAATCAGATGGCGCAACCTCGGGCAGATGAGATATTATAAATAGCGTTTTATAAACTAATTTAGAATAATTTCCACACAAGTTATTTACTCTGTCTCCCCACTAAGACGTGTTATATCACAAGGTCCGTTTTTAAGTTTCATAGCCAGTAACCCCTTGTGCTGTAGTGTCTTCATTGTCTTGCTTAGTGTGTAAGGATAAAAAAAATTGTTATTAGTCATTTAAGTGACTGGATGGTGGCGCAAACGCTTTTGAAAGCGTCATGGTCGGAAAGAGAAAATTCACAGGTAGTCAGGTACTTTCTAGTGTGGTACAAAGATAAAAAAAAACATTTTCCGGCGTCTTTTGCTATGGTTTGTATATACAATTGAGGTCTGGAGTGAGCCTCAACACCCAATAGCCGTTCAAGTCAATTTTTATTAATAAAAATATCGGATTAAAAAACCCTTTAATTCTTTACAGACAGATAGATAGATAGATGAACAGATTGAGATAGATAGATAGATAGATAGATAGATAGATAGATAGATAGATAGATAGATAGATAGATGAACAGATTGAGATAGATAGATAGATAGATAGATAGATAGATAGATAGATAGATGAACAGATTGAGATAGATAGATAGATAGATAGATAGATAGATAGATAGATAGATAGATAGATCCAAATTTGACAGCTCCGCCAGAGGTATGGATAAATTCAGATAACGGTTATAGCCAAAAGTATTTATGAATCCGTCTTCATCCATGTTCAAGTATCAGAATAGTCAAGGAAAACTATATCACAGGTTAGAATTGTATAAATAGAACTGTTAGGAAACATTATATAATCATAGTCCCCATTTAATTGACAGGTAGAAGGTTTTTATCATTGGCTGGTAATTTCCGAACAGATGGTGAAATGACAGATGAAACAATTAATTTCTATTAACCCCATTCCTAATGTTATCAGTCCTCTAACTATTTAAAGCTCTCTTAATAGTAAGTATGATAGGTTCGATAATGTTAAATTGGCAGCTGATCTAAAAATGACCTAACAACTTCTGTTAACTGGGGTAGGAATGGCTTGTTAATCTTAACGCCTCTAAAATAAAACTGCTCGCTTTTAATTTTCTAAGAGAACCCTTCTTGACTTCCAGTAGCATGGCTGATACTACCCTCCAGTAGGGTAACTCAATGCGCCTTTTCTGGATAACATTTTCAGGATAGGAAGTGTAAAGTTTATATTAAATCAATTGCTAGATCTACTGCTAGGAATGTTGGTCTACTGTGTCGTACTAGAAATTTATTTTTATCACAATCTATCTTATATATTTATAATTATTATTCGTCCTTGCTTTGGTCTGATATTCCTTTTATATATTCAACGATTCTTGACAAGATCGAAAGAATCTGCAACGTTTTGGGTCCAAACTTAGCATCACGGCTTCAGTCAATTGTCCATCAACGTAACATAGCTTCCCCATGCCTTTTCTATGAATACTTTCTATAAAAATATAATTTCTATAAATAATTATACGGTATGAGCTTTCCTGCATGGTACCAAGACTTTATGAATATAAGCGCAGTACTAGATTGGCAGCTAGGTCTCATCATTTTACAGTTGAAATAGCAAGATGTAACCCTAAATTACATGCTATCAGTTACTTCTCTCATTTCTTCTCGCTTGTGGAAGTTACTTCTTCAATATCAGTCAGATTTTATCTTCAAAAATTTAAATACAATGTCAGTCGTTACCGTCTGTCTTCTTAATATCTCTTCTTTTATTGATCTCTCAACTTATTTGCAGTTTTTCTAATATTCTCTAACGCTCAATATACCACTCGCGTCTTAGTGGCTTTATTGTCTTGCTGGGGGTTAAATGATAAAATACAAATTGTTGGCATTTAAGTCATTTGCTGTCCATTTTGAAGTTTAGCTTCGTATATGAGATACAAAATGTTTGTAATGTGCGTATAGGGCCAAAAATTATAAAAAGAACATACACAATCTCTTAGATCCCTGTTTAGATGTTCAGATATTCGAAACAATGTAAGAATAGCTAATTTTAACTGTAGAGATCTGAGGAAATTTGGCCAGAGGAGAGGGGGTCAATAGGAAACGTTTACCCTCGTTTATTGATTAAATGATTAAAAACATGTTTGATGTCAAGCCTTCTCATAATCTGTTTTATCCTAAAAGCGACGCATAAAACAGCTACTGGATTTTGGATTCACTTTAAATGATTTGGGTAATGAGTGTGTTGGAGTCCATGTGAATTACACAGTGTGTCCATCGAAAGAGTTGTTTGATGATGACGACTTCGGTGTTGTGTAAAATTTAATGGTTATAGAATGGGAAAAGAGAGCACCTAACCTTTTCCTCCTTGAAATTGTTTTTTTTTTACACGTAATCACTCAAACTCTGTAAGCCCTTGCGTCTTAGCGGTTTTATTGCCTTGCTTGTAGTGAAATCATTAAAAAGAATTACCTAGCAGCCTGGAGATGTATCTGCCTGAAAAAGAAAACAAAATAAAAAAAACCCAAAAAACATTGTCAGAAATAAAAAAAAAAACAAAAGAGTCACGTGATTTCGCAGACGGTCGCAGCCGAAAATAGCGTCATATCATATCAATCATTGAAGTATCAAATCATTTTAAACCTGCACATACTTTTTAGTCATCAGTATTTATTGAATTATTTAATAACTAAATCTATTTTCCTTATTATACTTCAGTTTATACTGTGGTTTATTATTCCTGAGTTGGTACGCATTCTCCGTATGTTGCAGAATCTTCGATTATATACCACCACCCCAGCGCTTCCACAACAGCCTTCACAGCAATATTCACAAAATGCCAGTGATTATCATCATATTAACTTTGATGGATGATCATTACATTACAAAGATATTTCTGCGTGCAACAAAGCTGGTATACGGTCAATATTAGGAAGAGACAGACTAAGAAAAAAATGACACACGTCTCCTGTGGTACTAACTACTTCAAAGTGGGAAATAGAGGATGCAACAAGGTTTTCTTGTCGACAAAAGATTTTCTTGCAGACCATGCTTATTTAAAAAAAAAAAAAAAAAAAAGATTCAGAATGTGTGGCCGGGGATAAACCCATCCCCACGGCGTAAATATTACCGCGGAACCCACGATAGAAATTTAGGAAGAGCATGCTTTACTGCTTGGCATTCGCGCCGAAGCTTGAATACGAACATTTTAGAGTTTTGGGTGTTTGGGTGTCAGTATGAAGCCAAAGCAGAGGATTCAAAAAGAGTTGGATGAGTTTAATGGTTATTACGAAAGTCTTTTTCTCACAGGCATCAGACTCAACACGGAATCCTACATCAAGTGCCTTGAGGATGTAGTGCTTTTTTTTTTAAGACACAATGTTTATCTACAGGACTCTGCACCATGCCTCACAAGGAGAAGAACCCAGTCATGGCTGTCAAACAATTTCTGCAACCACATCACCCTGGGTATGTAAGTGTGAGTATATATATATATATATATATATATATATATATATATATAATTTACAACCGTCGGTCATTTGTCCTCATCTCTTTTGCAATATTAACAACCTATCGGCCGTTTTACGCTCCAGCCTTCTCCAGCGGATTGGAATTTCGAGCTGTACTTTTTATTTAGTCCACCGGGGTAGACTGTTCTAGTTCTACATGCTATGCCTCTTCCGTATGTCTCAGTTATCTCTCTATAACTCAACTCTCCAAGGTTTTTTTCATCACTGTGTATGTGTGTGTGAAAATTGTTACAGATTTCCGTTTAAGTTGAAACGAGACTTGATTACTCGTTTCACTTTTGTAGACTTCATCAAATCAAAAAGCGAAAACAGAAATATATTTGTCGATATTTTTTGTCTATGTTTAAATAATAAATCTTTAGTATTTTTCCGGCGAAGCTGTCGTGTCTCGTGATGAAAAAAAAATGAATGAAGAATGAGTGATTTTTAAATATGCCGTTAATATTTATTAATTTAATTATTAAGATCTTTTCTTGATAATATTTTAACGTCATGAAGTAATCTAGTTATATATTCTCTCAGCTTTTCTGTATTGGATTTAAAATCGTTCCTCATCCTATTTTCAGATTGGCGTGAAAGCCAAAGGTTGATATAGCCTTTTCTGAAATTAACTTAACGTAAATCTTTATCCATTTCTTCAGAATCGTTTGAAAGCAAAAAGATTTACATTTTTTTTTTCACTTTGTCCATCCCTTTCTTTCATGTGTTTGTTGATACGATGAATATGAGAGAAGGTGAAATTCTTAGTCAAATCTAGTTTTAATGAAACGGTCATATATATATATATATATATATATATATATATATATATATATATATATATATATATATATATATTCAGTGTTACATTAGAACATGCACATATCCACTGTAAAATTGTACATTTTGTTTCGACGTCAAAAAAAAAACCTTTTTTAGACGTCTCATCAGATGGGGAATCACGGTGTTACTAAAAAACTTTTATTCAGAAATACATTAATCGAAGCAAATATCCCACACTTCCGTTCTTTGGAAATTTACATAAAATGTCTTCTAGAATTTACATGTAGAGATGGAAGGGAATGTATAAAATAAAAATATACAAGAAGAAAATGGTCGCCTTCTTGTATTGATCAAAAAGTAGCTGAATCTCGCTGCTCTTTAAATTTACAATTGTCAGATCAGGCAAAAAATGGCGTTTTGTCATGTCAGGACTGGGGCTACATTAACCCCGATATCTCAAGTTTGATAGAATTCAAGATTGTTTATGCGATCTCACCGCGGAAGGCATATATTCCTCTATCCAGCCTCTTTCCTACAGACGAAATAGTGCAAGCCTACCGCTAAAGATACTGGCATTTCTATGACAAATATTCAGACGATCCATCCTTTAGTTCCACCGGTTGTAGACGTTTATGGTGTGGACTCGTCAGGCTATATGCCACCGGAATGGAACCACCATCATTTTCCCCATATGAAGAATAATTTCCACCCAGACAGTTTTTCACGAAAAATGCTTCTCCGTAGACGAATTTTCAACAGCTTATGCTCCCCTGAACACTACAATCTTAACATCTTCATAACAAAGGTTTGCCCTTCCTGTTCTCATAATTTCCTTTCCACCCACCTTATATTCCTATCACACTTCAATAACTCCCTACCGTAAATAGCTCTTAAGCCTTGTATTGAGAGAACTCTAAGTATAAAAAAAACAGATGTTTTATTTCTTCTTAACTGAATTTAATTTTGTTGATGCGTAGTTATTTCTTTTTATGTTTAAGGCTGGTAATATTTGTAGTCCTTTTTTTGCTGTTAATAAGTGTTGTGGCCTGTCTTGGGCCAGAAAGAAAAACACGAAGGACGAAAGGTAGGTTGAACAAATGTATTGAAATAACAGATATATACAAAGCAAGAGTGTGTCTATATTTCTGAGATGAGGTATTATATACATTATTTAATTTATTCGGATTTTTGTGCCCCTCATACAACGGCCGAAACGTTGTAATAAATATGGCGGAAAAGATGAGGACAATAGTCCGAATAATGTACATAATACCTCATCTCAGAAATATAGACAGATACTGAAGGATCGCTATGGACCCGATATACCAGAAATATGGAGACAAATTGAAAAATCCTACCAGAAACTGACACATATATCGAACCATCTGACATTCCTACACCGATGCAGAGATCTACAACTCATCCCTTCAGGCTTGGCACCAAGACTTCCTGTCAATTCAAGGAGAGCTCGTCGGGTCGCAGAGAAAGCGGGACACGCCATTGTCTGAGAGATAATCCAGTACAATTGTCTGATAAAACAGAGACTACAAGCTCATCTTTCCCAGTGTCTCGAGGATTTCTTCAAGAGAATTACCAATGAGGAAGAACAGAGAAGGATCCAAAATGACCTGGATAAATCCTTCAGACATGAATTCGATGTAGTCAAGGCTCACCAAGTACAAAAATTAAATAGATTGAAAGATCAGAAGGTGACGCACAAGGTCCATCACCCACCAGTGAAAGCAGTAGTCAACATCAGCCAATATCAGCTGAGTGCCTCTGAGGAGTCAGTATTGAATAAGGGTCTCAACTTCGCCACAACCATCAGGCGGGTGCCATACTTGGACATCATTACCAGAGTCGAGGAGGTGTCATTGAACATCCCTCAGGCTTAAGCAGATGTACTGAGATGGAAGGTAAGACAGACCTTGGAGAAGGCCAAGCTGCCCATGTCTAACATAACAAAACTGGAAAGTCTGGTGATCGGCTCCCTACAGAGGAACGAAAAATCATCATACTATCGGCTGAAAAAGGCAAGGCGACTGTAGTGATGGACAAATCAGATTATACAAGAAAGCTGGAAAACATCATTAGCAATGGTAGCTACAGCAAAGTAAAAAAAGGATTCTACAATAAAATCACAGAGACTAATCACGAACAAGGATCACTTCGCACTTAAGACGTATAGGCAGTTATCACAGCGTTACACCAAGCTACCTCACATATACGGTCTCTCTAAGATTCACAATGACGGTATTCCACTCAGGCTGATTGTTAGTTATCAAGGCTCTGTGTGCCACCCTCTGAGTCGCTTCCTTATAGATATAATTGACCCATTGATCGGAAGTCTCTTTCATATGTCCGAAACTCCGACCACTTCGTGGAAGTAATCAAAGATGCCCGCCATCCTATCCAACCGGATGGTGAGCTTGGACGTGGTGAGTTTGTTCACCAAGGTGCCCACGGAGGAGGGACTCTCAGTAGTCAGAGACAGATTGGCCTCTGACTCATCCCTACAAGAACGGACCACTATTCCAATAGATAATCTGATGGAGATGTTGACTTTCTGTACACAAACAACATACTTCGGAATGGGATCACACATATATCGACAGGATGCGGGCTTAGCAATGGGCTCGCCATTATCACCAACAATGGCGAATATATACATGGAATACTTTGAGGAAATGGCATTAGAATCTATATCTCTAAAGCCTATATGGTTAAGGTACGTAGATGACACCTTCATACTCTGGCCACAGCAGGAAGATGTTCAGGTTCTACTGGACCATGTGAACTCAATAAGGTCCTCGATACAGTTCACAATGGAGAAAGAGAGTAACAACATACTCCCATTCCTGGATGTTCTAATATCTCGAACAGAGCATGGGTTCAAGACATCTGTATACCGTAAACCGATATTCAACGGACTGTATCTCAATTTCAACTCCCACCACCCATACAGCCTAAAGAAAGGGATCTTCCGTTGCTTACAACACCGGGCAAATGTCTTGAGTGTCGACCCAGAGACGTTAGATAAAGAATTGGTCAATATACGTAGTACCCTACATGGTAACAACTAACCTGGGTACATGACAGCAGCCCCCGCCAAACTGGGATAGACGGGTACAAGAGGAGGACACCAACACTCAGAAAACAGTTTGCCTGCCTTATGTGGAGGGATTATCAGAGAAAATACAAAAGATCTGCGGTCCATATAACATCAGGACAACCTTCAAAAGCTTGACGACACTTGGCAGATATATCTCCTGAGTAACACCACCCCATAGAGGAGAACATAACTAAAGACTGTGTGTACTCTATCTCGTGCAGCTGCGGAAAGAAATATAAAGGAGAGACAGGCCGCCCCCTCATGCTAAGGCTTCAAAAACACCAGAAAGCTGTAACACGAGGGGAAGTGGAATCAGGCGTGGCTGACCACATATGGGGACAGAAAGGAGATCACCGCCCTCTGTGGGATCAACTTGAGATCATAGACATTGGAAAATTCGTAAACTTAAGAAATCAGAACATGTACTAGGCCGCAAAAATCTCCCGGGCCGACCAAGCATAGAAATGAATGCAATATAGGGGCCCAGTAATAAGGAGTGTCAGAGAAAAGCGATAACAACAACAAAAGTTGCAGTATGAGCTCTGGTAAAAGCATACAGTGATGACAGTAAAAATTGCAATATGTATATGCAAATTGTAAAAATTGTTGCTGAAGACATTAGATTTATAATACACAGAAATTCATACACAGATGTACACATGGCACAATGGATAAAGGCGTTGGTTAGATCCAGTGACAGGACCCAAAGAGTGTGAGTTCAATACTCGGTTAGACAGTGGATAACATTCAGAGAGAAATTAACAGGAGATAACTGATAACTGATAACTAACATCCATTAAACATGGCACGGGGAACTAGAGCAGTCTACCCCAGTGAGCGAAATAAAGTGTTAAGTTCGACATTTTAACCACCCGAAAAAGGCCGGAACGTACAATGGCCGAAACGTTGTAATAAATATGGCGACAAAGATGAGGACAATAGTTCGAATAATGTAAATATTGCACAAAGCAAGTGTGTTAGTAGAACGTAGAACGGTAGGATAACACTGCGTCTCCGCTCCCCAACCGACTGTCATACGACTCTTGCTAGGGCGTCTCGCGGTTAGTATATATGAGAGGAGGAAGATTTCATTCTACTGTAGGAGGGTTTACCACAACAATAAAGTAGAAATGTTTTGTATAATTGATTAGTAATTACGTTATATGCCTATTTTGACCAAACTTAGCATATACAATGTACAATGTAAGATATAGGTTCTTAGCGTAAAAAAGTCAATAATTTTAAAAATCAGTAATCGATAAAGCCGATCATAAATCGATAAATTCAATTTTTTCCTCCGATTACGTTCAAACTCGGTATGTAGGTTACTTATACCATGACGAGCTCAATGATAGCACATTTTTATTTCTACGCCACTGAATTTAGCGAAAGACCTCGAAAAACGAAAAATCGATTTCAACTCAAATCGTTTTCAACACAAACTTTAAAGTAAAATCTCCCTCAATTTTCAGGCAATCTAATACAAACTTCACTCAGTTTTAGCTAGCAATAAGTTGATTGTTTGACAATCATTTAACTTGGTAATTGAGTCAACGCATACAGGGAAAACCCGCGTAAATAACGAATAATGCCGATTTTTACTGGTTTCTTTCTTATTTTTCGTTGATCTTTCAACCAATTTTCATCAGACTTAACAACTGCTTTATAAATGTATTCTCTTTTATATCACTGGTAGCACACTGATAAATTGAATTTCAAAAACTCCAAAATATTTATAGTCTGAAGTCGGTCTTCATGTTGCCTGTTTTACCCATTCATGTCCTCAGCTAACTTCGATTGAATAAATACGGACGACTTCTGTTATATCAGTAACTGCATTAATGCGAAATGTTTTTTTAATGAAAGTAATTTAAAGTAATTGAAGAAGATAGACTCTGTTACAGCTAAACATGATGTTGTTTCAGCTCCATTCTAATTGAATGCTTTTTCTGATCGACCACCTGGGTATGGCTGCTAGTTATTGGATAAATAACCAATTAACCTTAGCGATAATGCAGTAACTGCGCAATCAATTTATGTATTGAGTGAATTATCCTTATTAACACAACATCTTCCAAGTCAGCAAACAAATTTTATGGACACATTCGGTTTGTGAGAGTGAAGTTTGGTACGCACTGTTATAGATTTTGGTCTTTATTGTAAGTGAGGATTTCTTTTTAATTCTGTTTTATTTGTCGCTTCATTATATATATATATATATATATATATATATATATATATATATTCTTTTATCATTTCACCGCAAGCAAGGCTGTAATGCCACCAATGGGTTACGTGGAATAGAAAAGAGTGAGAATCGAGAGAAAAAAACAGAAGATGGCGATTGACGTTGCATTTAAATCTTTGACGATTGTAGGTGGCAGGGAAGAAAGACAATTGGAAGAGATTTCCACAGGCGAGAAAATAAACCATTAGAATAGAACATTCGGCTGTATCTAGCTAGTTCCACATTAAAACGATGAGATCTAATTACCAATCAAATAGCACGCTTAAAGTTTTAGTAACCCTCATTTCAATTTCGAAGATTTTCTTGAATTTCATTGGTTGTTAAATAAAAAAAATAAGCTTCGAGAAATTTCCATAACAAAACAGTCAAAATTGTGCAAAAATAGGCTCAACCGACATAAAAAAAAATCTTTCTCAAATTCCTCCCTAATTTAAATGTTTCAAGTAATCATAATGGCTAAAAAATACAATATTTGCCCACGCATTTCTCAGAAAAATTCGCAACGCCTACCAAACCTCGTTGGAGCTGACTTCGTTGTTAAGAAAATTATAAATAGAAATAGTAAACGAATTTTCGTCGCATTTGAGACTCACACACGCGAAAGATACACACCGGAATTATGTACCGCCAAAGAAGCAAACTTCCTTTATGAGTGATTAGAAAATCTTACACAAGAAACTTTTTCACTAAATATCTTTAATAGAAAAATCGTTTGGCTAAGTTAAATTCAACCTTTTTAATCAAAGGCAGACAACTTTTTAGACATTAAACATTTCCGAAACAGCAAAGAACTTTTTCTCAAAAATATATCTTTACACACATCATTACAAACAAAGAAATTGTAAATTCTGTATTTAAAATGTTATCTTTTGTTTCAAACATGTATTTTTGTCTTGATTGAATATCTTTTCCATTTGTCCATTTCTTATAATTTATGTTTGTGGATATTGTATATTTTATTTACAGTACAACCTTAAATATTCACACAACCTTCTTAGATCCATTAAAAATACCATGCAGTCCCAGCAAAAATGAAGGCCGCTCATCGATAATGGATATCAGTTATCAGTTCTTGGCACAGTGGATAAAGGCATTAGTTAGATCCAGTGACAGGACCTAAAGTGTGTAAGTTCAATACCCGGTTAAGGCATTGGAGAACTTGGAGAGGGGAATTAACAGGAGATAACTGATAACTGGAAAACTAGAACAGTCTACCCCAGCGAGCAAAAGAAAGGGTTCAGTTAGACATTCCAACGTTTGAACGTAATCGGAGGAAAAACGAAGGATTTGCGGATATATAATTATATGGACACTTGTACTTGGTTTGATGTGTGGAACCAGCCCCACAAAGATTGTAAATATTTTTTATATACACTATTTATATTATTCGGACTATTGTCCTCATCTTTATCGCCATATTTATTACAACGTTTCGGCCGTTGTACGCTTTGGCCTTCTTCAGATGGTTGAAATGTCGAACCGAACCGTTTATTTCGCTCATTGGGTTAGACTGTTCTAGTTCCACGTACCATGTTTTAATGGATATCAGTTATTAGATATCTCCTGTTAATTCCCCTCTCGAAGTTCTTCGCACAGTGGATAAAGGCATTAGTTAGATCCAGTGACAGGACCCAAAGTGTGAATTCAATACCCGGTTAAGGCAGTGGAAAATTTCTGGATATTATAAACCTAATGTCATCAGACATCATTTTTTTACCAGTGCTCATATTGCAATTTTTGCTGTTATAATTGTATGCTTATCACTTTTCTCTGGCACCCCTTACTACTGGTTCCCATATTGTATTCATTTCTATGCTTGGTCGGCTCAGGAGATTTATGTGGCCTAGATCATGGTTACTTTGTTTTATTTATAATAGTTTAATAGTTTTTTGATGGAACAGGGATTAGGTTTAACAGATTGATTTTTTTACAGCTTATCAAACTTTGTGCAGGTTATTTTAAAGCCTGTAAATATTTTTAGATTGTAAGCATTTTTTGAGATAATACTAATTTCACTGATGCAAGTGCTAGTAACAAACTCATAGCTGGGGGGGGAAGAGATGGATTCATACCTTTTCAAAGAAGCCGGCTGGAATTCGAACTCAGCTCTTCGATTTCCAAATGCGATCTGTTATCTATTGCACCATTAGTACATCCAAGCTTACAGCACCTGGTAATCCCAAGCGGCCAGAAAAGGTATTAGGATTACATAGTAAAAATACAAAGCTTAATACGAGCTAAAAAGGAAAAGAAATCGTGGAGAGTCTTGATCCACAATGTTCTGAAGGGACACGCCACATAGAAGTTATTTGTATTATTGTGTATATTTATTCTAAGGTTAAAAGGATAACGCAAGTGTTAGGAGATAGCGAAGTTTCGGTTTGAATTCTTGAAGTTTTAACTTACATGTGACAGACTTACTAACTTAAGTCATTTAATAGATTATAGGTTTTGAGTGATCATAATATATGCAGATGACACAGTGTTGATAGCAGACACGGAAAGAAGACTACAAACTCTCCTACAGAAGGTAGTGGCGGAAAGCGAGAAGAAAGGATTAAACATCAACTGCATGAACACAGAATGCATGGTTGTCAAGAAAAAGATGAACCTCAATATGTAAATTACAAATCGGAGATATTAATTACAAATGGAGATACCAAAATCAAACAAGTACAAAAATTGAAATATCTGGGAAGTGTTCTAATAGAAAGCAGAAAGAGCAAAACTGAAATCCGATGGCGGGTTGGCATAGCCGAAAATGCCTTCCAAAAGCTAAGCAGAGTATTACGAAATAGAAAACCTCGTCAGACGCAAAGAAAAGTGAATACTTAACTGTAGGATGATATCTGCCCTCTTGTATAGATGCTTGACAATCTCAAGAAATGTAGCTCTACAGAAGGATGCTGAGGAGACCATGACCTGAACATGTGATGATCGAAGATTTAAAGAGAATACAGACAAAAATGAAACTTATACTTAACATCAGGAACAGAAAGTTGAAATTTCCAGGGCACATAATGAGGAAAGAAGGCTTGGAAAATCTGATACCCACGCGGCAGATTGAAGGCAAGAAAAAAAACAACGTATAACGTAGTGACAGTGAATAAATGCATGCTGGGACAAGGTTTAAGAGAGATAAGAAAAAGATTCTTTTATTCAAAGAAAGGAGAGTAAATTGTCGTGAGCCATGATCGCCAACGTCCTAAAGTGACATGGCACATAAATAAGAAAGAATACTGTGCGAAAATTGTTTTTTGATCTATCTGAGAGGTGTTCATTGTTGACCATGTTCGCCAAGTCTATGAATATAGAATACAGCGCAGTACGTAATATGTTCAATGAAACAACGTTAAAGATTAACACTCACGAGTCAGACACTCTACTGAATCTGACTATATTGTCAATACCACCAGCAGCTGTTCCGTAATTCTTCAGTCTTCGATATCAGAGGTTGGCAGTGAATATTCGGAAAAAAACATGGCCGCCTTTATACACGTCGCATTGAATATTCTAAGCCTTCTGATAGGTTAACCCTTCTATTGGTGCACTATAAAATGAGTCAGATCATTTTGGCTGGCTCACTAGTACTGGCCTATCCAAAAATTCCAACATTCATTGCAATTCTTAGATGATGCTTAAGCCAGGGTTATGAAACGTTGTCTGCACACGGTTGGATGTTTGTACGATAATGTGTAGCAAAAATATTCTTGTTACAGCCAGGTAAAAGCATACGTATAAAATTATCAGAATCGAATCCAGTCGATATAATATTTCATCTTACGTCAACAAATGAATATTTACTGCAGGAAAAGCTGGTGTGATTCATTTGGCTATATTTCAATGATATATCGGCGCGTAAAATATAGACAGTCTATAAATCTGTCTCGTGATTGGATATAAAAATAAATTAATTGCGAGACAAACGAAATTTTGGGGAAGACAGAAAAACGTAAAATGTAATTCAAATCAAGAGGCAATTTAGAAGCAGTATAAAAAGTTTACAATAACATACGCATACAAAATTATCTTGTTCATATGAAATACTGAAACATTGGATGTTTATCTAGTCTCTCTCTCTCTCTGTCTCTCTCTGTCTCTCTCTCTTACTCACTCACTCACTTACATACACACACGTGTTTTTGCGTGTTTCTGTGTACGTGTCTCTGTGAGAGATAAAGCGCTATCATTTCATACGAATTAACGTCGCCAGGCGTTTTTCTTCTGTCTAGTTAATCTAGGCATTGGCCACTTTACTGAGGAGCTAGGTCGTTGCCTTTGGGTCTTTTCATTTTGTTTCTTATTGCTGTCCTTTCTTCACATTTTATCTTGTTTAAGGGTGTTTTAAGTCTTTGCTAAGTTGGTCGTTGGTTCCACCAAAGAATTTGCTTATAATATGAAATACTGAAACATTGGATGTTTATCTCGTCTCTCTCCATTTCATCATATATATATATATATATATATATATATATATATATATATATATATATATATATATATTATATATTAGGTTGATGCAAAAATAATGTCGTTTTCTTTTTGCATTATTTTTGCAACCTAATATATATATATATATATATATATATATATATATATATATATATATATATATATATATATATATGCAATGGCTTAAATCCTACGGTTATATAATATATTTCTTCTGTTTAAAATAAAATAACATATAAACATAATGTATGTATATACATACATACAGCATGCGATGAACAAATTGTCGCCATTTTATATTTTTAATTTCGAGCATGGGAGTTTTTGATTTTGTTTACTGTTTTTTTGGGTTGCACGGGGTATATTATAGGCTAGGCATGCCAAACATGAGGCCTTTTAATGCACCAATGAGGCCAGTAAAAGGGTTAATAATTTGGTCATTTAACAGCCAAAATTGCTGACTTTTTTATTAATTTAGAAATTACAGTATTTAAGATAATAGATCATATATATATATATATATATATATATATATATATTACATTTTGATTTATTTTTATAGAATACTATGTAAGAATCACATTTACCGCATAAACTTATAAAAAATAATTTTAATATTATCGATGAAGTTTATGTTTGTACGGTACTAAGCTATTATTTTTAAATTGCATCAAATATCCGATATTCGCTCTAATAAACATGCCACCAGCCATCATATCACAACAATATGTCAGTTCATTAACAGACACTAAAATTTCATAAGATTTTACTTTTAAAGGTGAAATGTACGCCCAAAATTTTATTTATCAAAATTACTTTATCTCTTTTTACTGTTAATCCTAGTTTAATTGTACCAGTAATTTTTCCGATTCCCTGTCTTCAAATATGAAAATTAGTATTTTTCCTACTACTTCAACCCAAAAATGGCCAGTCCTCCTTCAGATTAGAGGAAAAAGAAACCATACGATGAAGGGCGAGTGTTTCAAGAAAAGATGTGAATTACTGTAATTTTGCATAAGGCTAAATGAAAAGATACATTGTTTAAATTACACCAACTCAATTCGCCACGCCAAAACAGTACAACCTAAAGGGACTTGATTAAACGAACCATCTATCTTATAATAAATATGGAGGCCCAATGTGCGTTTCAAAACTAAAGGATTTGAAGGCTAAATTGACATAGCTTCCGTTACTGCAAGCTATGAACTCAGCTGTATGATAGCCTTGAGTGATAGAGAGTGAAGGAGATTTCGTAAAGCAATGACTTATAAAAACAGCTGAAATTATATGTCCAGAGAAAGTATCGATATTCAAAGACATTTCATTAACCAAGTACACTGCTACCGAAAGGATTGATGAAATGTCACGTGATTTGAAACAGCAGTCGAAGACAGTTCTACCACATTACTGTTGACATCACTGGAATAGCACAGCTTGCAATCTTTATCAGGGCCTGTGATAATGAATTAAATATTTATGAAAAACCGATCGAACACGTCTCCATTAACGAAACTACAAGCCAGAACACCTTAGGGAGTTGAGAACGTTCTGTATGTCTACAGTTTTGATTTGAGTAAACTTACTTGCTTATCTATTTAAGGTGCTGCGAATTAACAAACATAATTGTGTTGCTGCCAAATTAGAAAGAATACTAGAAAACTCGCATCTAGATTCATCATTTGCCCATTTTCGCTGTTTCAGCAAAATGTGTGTTCGAAGTTTTTAAATTTGGATCATGTGCTTAGCTTGGTCATAAAGACAGTGAAAATTATCAGAGGACGGGCTCTGACCTACGGCCAGATCAGTCAGTTCTTGTAAGATAAAGATAATCAGTTCAATGATGTTCCATCCTACACAGAAATCCGGTGAAAAGTGCTGAAAAGATTCTGATTGTTAAAGGAATAAATAATTATGTTCTTGAAGATAAAGTATCAAATACCCAGATGAAATAAAAGCTGAAAGTTGGTTCAAAGATCTGGCTTTTACTGTGGATATTACTGCACACTTAACTGATTTTAATTTGAAAGTAAAAGATAAAAACAATCTTATCACTCAGTTGTATGATGCCATCATGTGCTTCATTACAACTCGTGGAAGCTACAGTTGTCTAATGAATATTTAGATCATTTTCCTACGTGCAAAGAGAAGAAAAACACGGCCAATAGCTTTGCTAAATATGACAGTCACCTGGAATTTTTACGAAAAATATATACACTGCGTGCTAAATTATTATCGAGATAACTTTTTTCTAATATTTCAAAAAACGTCCAATAATTTCAAACAAAATGTTCAAACAATGTTGGCAACACTGACCTGCGCAATCACGGACATTTTCGCACTGATCTGCGCAATGTAAACAAACTGGCGCCATATTTGTTATCAGCACGGTGAGTGTATATATATATATATACATATTTATTAAAGACATTTTTTATGTTTAACGTTCTTTTTTTTTTATAGATACAAGTTTTTAAGTAAATGCTCTGTTTATAATAAACAGTATTAAATAACATTTACCGGCCTGAATGTCTGAGAAATTTTCATAGAAAATATTCGTCCTTTGACAGGATTCGAACCTGCATCCTATACGGAACCGTCATTTACGCTGACGTGCTTTACCGTCTAGGCAAGGTCGAAATTACTGCTTATAAACTTCAATCTTCTATGAATCTCGTACATTCATAACTGCTCTGGCGTATCAAATGTAAACAAATGACGTCATATATTAAGAAATGGACAAAGTCCGACAATTTATTTATTAAAGACATTTTTTATGTTTAACGTTCTTTTTTTATAGATACAAGTATTTAAGTAAATGCTCTGTTTATAATAAACAGTATTAAATAACATTTACCGGCCTGAATTTACTTAAATACTTGTATCTATAAAAAAAAAAAAAGAACGTTAAACATAAAAAATGTCTTTAATAAATAAATTGTCGGACTTTGTCCATTTTTATATATATATATATATATATATATATATATATATATATATATATATATATATATATATATATATATATATATACCTCTCAACCACCGCTAATTCAGTCAGTTGCTGGAAGATATGGACAATCAGTTCCTCTGCTTATGTGTGAGAACAGTTATTTTCCTTCATGCGATCAACAATAACTTCTCAGACAACAAGACTAACTGATCAACATTTTTCATCTATGATCAAAATCGGAACTGCACAGACATTTCAGCTAGATATATTAATTCTCAGTAAAAAGACAACTTAGGACAAAAAAATTAAAACTGACTAAATAATAGCAAATAAATGTTCAGTTTTTAAATGTAATTTGTGCACAATGTATTTGTTGTTGTTGCAAACTGAAAGTATATGTTGTTGTTTTTTAAAATTTATTTTTTAATCAATTTACTTCATTACTTTGTATCCTGCTAAAACATTTGTCTGCCCATTGTGCGTTTCTAAATTTAAGTAACAAAATATTATGCAATAAATTTTATTAAATGACAACAGTTAGCTGTAGTGTCGCATGTGGCCCTCATGACAACACATCTGTAACGATGTATCTGTCGGGGGCCCCACAGTTTGACATGCCTGCCTTATACGATAATGTATGACCATATATTGACCGAGTTACTCAGAAAAATTATGACACTATATATATATATATATATATATATATATATATATATATATATATATATATATATATATATTAAAAAAAAAAATTATTAAAAGATTAAAATCTTCAGACACACTGGTTTGTAGATTAATATTCTTTCGCTTTTTATTATCATTTCATTTAGATTATTCGACTAGTTTCGGCCTTTTGGCCATCATCAGGAGAAGAAATATTTCTGCTTGCTGGTAGCAGTAAACTACAGAAATAAATATCTTGATGGATAAAATGAACTTTTGTGTGTAGTTTTCATTTGTTTTTGTTTTTTTTCATCTTTTTAAGATGAATTTTTTTAACATTCCTTGTGTTGGTTAAACAGTCTCTTTTAAGTTGTTATTTGAGATAAGAGCTGATGGATCTATGCTGCTCTGAATTCCCTTGGTCCGTTTGACAGTTTTATTGGTTCCTGGAGAGGGGATGTGTCTCTGTTAAGTGCGTGTGTGTGTCATTTGGTTCTTAGGGAGTGAGTGAGTATGATATGTGTAAGCGTGTATATTGCTGTGGGTGTGTGTTATCATTTGGCGCATTAGGGAGTGAGTGAGTATGATGTGTGTAAGTGTGTATATTCGTGTGGGTGTGTGTATAAGTGTGAGGCCTCAACACCTCCGTAAGCATGTCTGTCTTGTGTGGGTGAGAAATGTGTGTAGGTTTTGATTTGCAGTGTTATATATTAGTACTATCTATATTGTTAAATTTATGGTTTAGCCCGGCTGGATATTGTGTTTTTAGACGTTGCATCCACTTATTTTCATGGGACTCTAAAATATTTCTAATGTTATCTGCTCTGAACTTTTCTATTCTCTCAATTATAGTGAATTTGGCATGGGTTTTGAAATCGTGTTTTTCTAGGGGGAAATGTTGTTCTACAGGTAATAATTTTTCATGGGGAGTCGACTTAATTCAATTGCGATAATTATTAATTCTCTAGTGAAAGGGCCATTCAGATTTCCCTACATATAGTTTCTGGCATAATTTGCATTCTAGGATATATATATATATATATATATATATATATATATATATATATATATATATATATATATATATATATAAAGCGTTTACCGATGCAAGGCGGGAGGCCACTAGCACGCAAGGAGTTACAGAGAGTTGGAGCGAGAGAAAAGAGGAGTGATAGAGGAAAGGATGAAGAGAAGGATAGGAGAAAGTTCGGGGCATCTGGGGACGTCGATTGACATTACATTTAAATAGTTGGAGATTATAGTTATCGGGGAAACAAGAAATGTGTAGGGAGTCCCACAGGTGAGAAGTGCGAGTCATAAAGCGTTGGAAGTAGAAGAGACGGCTACATATAGCAGTTTCGACAGTGAATGCATACATTCAAAACTCAAGGAACTGAAGGCTAACTTGACGCAGAATTAGATTTTTTTTACGAAAATTCAGAAACTGAATGTCGCTTCCGTTTTTGCAAGTAATGAACTCAGCCGAATGACAGCCATGAGTGAGAAAGGAAGCGAAGGACATTTTGTAAAGCAATGCTTTGACATACCTAAAATTGTAAGCAAATAGTGATGCCAAGCTTTAGGACAAATAACTAAAACTGACTGAATAGTGGCAAATAAATGTTCAGTTTTTAAATCTAACTTGTGCACAATGTATTTGTTGCTGTTGCAAACTGAAAGTATATGTTGTTGTTTTTTAAAATCTATTTTTTAATCAAAGTACTTCATTACTTTGTATCCTGCTAAAACATTTGTATGCCATTGTGCGTTTCTAAATTTAAGAAAAAAAAATATTATGCAATAAATTTTATTAAATAACTCCAGTTAGTTTTAATGTGCAGAATTCGTTGTTGCATGTGAGCCTCATGACAAAGCATCTGTGACCATGTCTCTCTCAGGTATCCAAAGGTTTGAGATACCTGCCTTATACGAAAGGAAGTGAAGGACATCTCGTAAAGCAATGCCTGATTGAATAGTAGCAAATAAATATTCTGTTTTGAACTGTTTTGTCCAATGTATTTGTTGCTATTGCAACTGCAAATATATGAATTTTTTTTTAATTTTTAATCAACCTACTTCATTACTTTGTATACATCAATCTTGCTATATATTTGTATATTATCATATATTCCTGTAATTAAGTTAAAGAAATATTCTGCAATAAATTTTATTAAATGACTCCAATTATCTGTCTATATTTATAAGATGAGGTATTATGTACAGTATTTACATTATTCAGGCTATTGCCTCAACTTGTCGCCATATTCATACACAGATGTCCTCAAGGTCACAGTGGATTAGGGCGTTAGTTAAATCCACTGACAGAACCCAAAGAGAGTGTGTTCAATATCTGGTTAAGGCGGTGGAGAACTTGGAGAGGGAAGTAACAGTCTACCCGAGTGAGCGAAATAAAGGGTTTAGTTCGACATTCCAACCACCTGAAGAAGGCCGGAGCGTAAAACGTCTGAAACGTTGTAATAAATATGGCAACAAAGCTGAGGACAATAGTCCGAATAATGTAAATAGTGACTCCAATTAGTTGTAATGTGCACAATTGGTTCTCGCGTGTTAGTTTTCATGTCAACACATATGTGATCATGTTGCCCTCAGTGGGCATTCAGTTTGACATACCTGGTTTAGGAAAAAAGGATTTTATTTGCAAAGCGTTTTGCTCTAAGGTTTACATTTTGTATAATGATGTCATCGTACCTACTTCTATTCAAGCTGCCTCCGGATGTCAACGATTGCTCTTAAATTATCGAGAAACAAGAGGCCAATGCAAATGCTGATTGGTGGCAGCAAGAAAATTACCATTTTTGTTGTTTGTTTTAAATTGTAGGACATTTTTTGAGATAATGATGTTTTCCTGATTAATCCTACTAATTAACCCATAGCTGGCGGGAGAAGAGTGGAATTAGCACCTTTCCTTTTGCGCGTAAATGAATATAATATTTTTGGTTTAATTAGTTAGATCACTATTATCATTGTAATTTTTTTTTTAATAATGTTGATATGCTGATAAATCCTACTAATTAATGACCTGTTGGCTGGGGATTCAGAATACGCTGGCTGCACATCTGCAGAGGTGTACCCTCTTCCCCACCTCAAATGAGGAGTCTTGGGTAAGAGGATAAACTAGCAAAGCTTCTGATCAGGAGGTCTTAATTGCTGGTCTTGCCAGGTTCAACCTACGCCGGGGTGGTAGCCCAGCTTAGAAACCCAGCAATGGGAAAATAGTTAACCTTAAACTGTCGTCAAAACGGAATGGTAGTGTAAAAAAACGGTTTTAATATTTTTCTAATTTTTTAGTATCTGCCTATGAGATGAGATGAGGTATTATGTAAACTATTTACTCGAGGACACATGGCACAGTGGATAAAGACATTGGTGAGATCCAGTGACAGGATTCAAAGTGTGTGAGTTCAAACTACCTGGTTAAGGCGGTGGAGAACTTGGAGAGAGGAATTAACAGGAGATAACTGATAATTGCCATCCATTAGACATGACACGTGGAACTAGAACAGTCTACGCCAGTGAGAGAAATAAAGGGTTCAGTTCGAATTTTTGAAGAAAAAAATTATTACCAACAACACATTATTACTAGAAATACATTTTTGAAAAAAAAAATTACCAGCAATAAAAATCTTGTCAGTATTAAATAACCCATAGAGGTTGATATACCGTAAAACAAAACAAACAAAACCAAACATACTAATTAACCCATAGCTGGTGGGAGAAGTGTTATTTACGCTTAACTGAATATAACAGCTTTGGGTTAATTAGTGTGATCACTATTATCATTATATTTTTTTGTGATTATGTTGAATTAATGATAAATCCTACTAATTAGCCCATAGCTGGTGAGAGAAGAATTATTTACGCTTAACTGAATATAACAACTTTGGGTTAATTAGTTTGATCACTATTATAATTATTAAAAAAAAAATCTTACAACTGAAAAAAAATTTCTGGCTTCAAATGTCTTGCAAATGTTTGATAAGGCGGAGAAAACAAATCAAATTAACAATCGGGGCATTACGACAATAGAAATCCTCACAGGCAACCCCACATTTTGGGGCTTATGCCATACTAAGGATGACGCAGCATGTGACTTATTAAAGAAATTTCTATGCCCATGATCTTAATGTCTTGGGCACAACTAGTTGTAATAAATATCCAAGAATAGTCATTTGAATAATAGCTTTTAAGCAATCACACAGAGAAACCGACCTCTGTTTATATTTGGAGACAGAAAAAATAGGGAATTTTGCTTCTTGTTAAAAATACCATCAGAGTATTATATCCCGCACCATTAAAGATTAGTTCGTGCAACGAACAGCGAAGACAATTGCAAAGTCCGATGCAATTATTGTACATTAAGTTAATTGTGATAATTGATTTGGCACCAAATATTAGTTTAATAAATGAGAGATTCATTTGTGATCGCATGAAAAATAGGGTAGAGCGAGAGAGCAAAGCAAGTATTTATGGTGTGATCACCGGAAAAATGAATTTTATTTGCAATGCTTATCGCTAAAGGTTTGCTGTTTGTATGATGTTGCCGTTATCGTCCATACTTCAGTTCGCGCTGCCTACGGATATCAAAGATTGCTCTTATCGAGAAGTACGAGGACAATGCAAATGTTTATTGGTGAAGCAAGAAAATGGCATTTTTGTTGTCGTTGTTCTCTTCACCTTCATTGAAAGCTGACTGGAAAAAGTGACAATGGTTATAACAGCCTGATTAAGGGCAATGAGTGACAAGTCTTATTTGTTGTTCACTCAGTCATTTACTCTCTGCAATTGGCTTCATATTTTTGTTATGATATTTCCTTATAGAGATACTCTCTCTATACAAGACATGAAAGCCGCTCAAGGTAGAGGGTTACTGAATTATCTTAATTCATTATTGTTTTCAGGATGTTAATATTGTAGAGATCGTAGAATAATAGCTTCTTAAGTAACAGTTCCTGTTGGGAAAAACCGTTTTAGTTGGTGTATGAAAAGAATGGAGAGATTTTGAACCTGTGTCCGTGGATTCGCAAGTCTTAGCTTTAAATGCTTGAATCTTTAGAACTAGGAAATATAGTTTCTCTGAACATTTGCCATAAAAATAGCGATAGATTACCGATAGGCTTGTGTCTGTGAGAAAGTGTCTGTAGAGTTGAGTTTAATACATCAGCCACAAGACTATGTAAACGCTTTTGAACCCTGTCAAGAATGGAAAATGTGAAGTGGTCATTTTCAGCTTTGATCTGTCAGAAATGCATCAAGTGTGGTCTGATCTGTCTGTTTTCAACACAGAGAAAGATAGAGTCACACTTACTTTCAAAGATCCGACAAATTTTCCAGAATTTTTGTAATGGGCGCGATGAGTAAATTGTCGCCAATCTATATTTTTAATTTCGCCCATGTGCGGTGTTTGTTTTTTATTTTGTCGACTGCATAGTATTGTAGGTTTAGTTGGGCAACATCTGTGAGAAAAAGAGCACCATGTCCTAATTCACTGTGTCAGAAATTTGGAAACATCATGCTCCACTGCATGGCATTTGCACCGGAAGCTTCAATACAAACATTTCAGAGTGTTTGCGTGTCAATCTGAAGCCATACCAAAGGATTTAGAAAGTGCTAGTGAGTTGTGCTTCTCTTAAATAATAGTTTTGCAGCCTATTATTTTTTAGTGGAGAAGTGTATCTCGGCTCCGAGTTCTGGAGGTTGATATTCAGGCTCAGATATGAGCCGTGATAGAGAAATCGATGTCGATTGGCTGAGCTAGCCTGGGAAAGATAAATACGGAAAAGCTTTGAAATATTGCTTCTCATTTGTCAAGTGATGTAAACGTGTTATCTTTCGTGTCCGAAACGGCTCCTGAGTGAAAGGTGGGACCCACCGGATAGTTAGATAATGTACATGTCTACATGAGTAATAAAAATAAAGTTAAAATTCTCTGTATTGTAAGTTTTTCTTGGCTGAACAAAAACAATTCGCGATCGCCGGTCGAGAGAAGATGAGGCCACCCCCACCAGGGGACTATGCAATACTACTCTGGGTCAAAAGGGTTGCTGCTGGAAGATCCTATGTCTGGCAACAGGATACTGCACAAGATAGGAGAACCCAGTCATCGCTATCAGACAATTTCTCTGACCACATTACCCCTTACATGTAGCCACCTAACTCCCCAGATTGCACCCACTTGATTATTATGTGCGGGGAGCAAATGACACCAAAGATGAACTGAAGGCAAGGATATGGCAGCATTCACCAACTTCAAAATGGCGACCATCCAGAAGAAATGCACAGATTCCGAAGTCGTTTGGAGGCCGTGGTTGAAGCCAGTAGCGATTTCATTCAATAAATTTACTCTTTAGTATATGAAGATATTTTTGTGTAATTATGAGAAATATATCTGTTAAAATGAGATGTCAGTTTTTATTTGAGTTTTTGCCTGAATTAGACGATATTGTTAAATATAACAGACAATGAATATCTATTATGATAGATCATGAGCCGTTCTAAGTATATTTGCTTTAATTTCAGGTAAAGACAATATGTAATATACGTAGATGACATTTTCGTTTTAGCTAAAAATATTGACCAAATTACATAACTTAAAAACAAATTTTAAAGTCACCCCGTCCTCAAATTTCCATTAGAACGCAATATTATAATTAAAATTCTATTCTTTCATGTATTTATTGATTCCAACATACATAAATTTCCTACTTGTCTATGTAGAAAACCCACAAGCATTAACTCGTGTCTTCTTAATTATAATAGAGAATGCCACCCAACGATATAAGTTAACCGTTATGACAAAAAATGAATCCAACGCAAATGATATCTTCTTCCAAAATCATATTCTATTACATTTATTATTATTATTATTATTATTATTATTATTATTATTATTACATAGCATTAAATAAACACTCATTAATAATGGATTCCCTAATTCGTCATTGATCAACAAATGAAAATGTATCTCAATAAACTATAAATACTTCTAACAAAATTGATACTATTATTAATAATAGTTTACGTCAAAATAAACATAACGCTATTGTAATCAAAAGCTTAACAATTAGAAACATGATGAAACAACACTCAGAAACATAATAGGTAGAAATTTTAAATCCATTAATAATAATAAACAAGTTAAGCTCAGTTAAGCTAAAATATTTTTAAAAAATGACCTCATAGTCTCAAATAACGCTACAACCGCACAACTAAATCCTCTACAAAAAACCAATGTAGTGTATCAATTTACATGCTCGTTAAGAGATTGTATCTCTGATACTAATAATAAACCTACTACATATATTGGTTTTACTACAACCTCGCTCTCCCATAGACTTACCTCTCACTTTTCTGATCTTAGTTCTATTAAACAACATTTCTTTGTACATGATATTAGACAGATATTAGTTGATAACACAACAATACTCGCACATACCCACAGTAAAAAGAATCTTCAGATATTGGAGGCCATCTACATTAAAACAAAGCAACCCACACTCAACAAAATCTAATTTCAAACTAGTCACGACACATTGCATTGCATCGAGACATATGGCTCTGTTGTTAATATTTCGTTCTCTAAGATGGTACGACGATATAGAACCACATCACGAATTTGCGACCTCTATTTCCTATTCCGCAGCCGTTATCTTCGCATAGCAATCTTCTTTGTCAACATAATAGAATATCATTTTTGATGGTCAATATCTTTGTTTAAATGTCTATATAACCAAAGCAAAGATGGCTCATGTATGTCTAAAGCTAAGATCAAGGCAGAGCTTAATAAAAAATATTCAAATGTTGGACAATTTTATCTTTATTTCCACTCGAAATTCAAGTAAATATACGAAGTTTAGAACCGCTCGTGATCAGAAATAATAGACATTCATTTTCTGTTATATTAACTATATATGTTTATATAATGATATGCTGCCCCATATATATATATATATATATATATATATATATATATATATATATATATATATATATATCAGGGCCACAGGATGTTTGATGCTGGATGCAATCGTCAGGCTGCGAGTGTTGGATTTTTTTTGATTGCGTCCACCATAAAAAAGTCTGTCGCCTCTGAGTGTTGACTTCAATGTCCACTTTTAATTATATATATATAATGTGTGTGTATTTGTGTGTGTGAGCGTGCGTGCCTGTATGTATGTTTGTATCCATGAACGTATATTGGAATATATTCATATTCAAATATATGGATATGGGGCATGATTAAATGTTCATGGCCCGATGCAACTCCGAAAATCAATATTCTGGTGTTTGGTCATGTAAGGATCTTTGTATATAGTTTCATCTGTCTTTATGCGCATGCGTGTATATGTGTCTGCGCGTGTGCCCTTGTGTGTCCGTGTGTCGAAAGTATTAAATAGACAATGACTAATTTGACTAAATTTTAAATTTTACTCATTTATTTTTGGGGGAAATGAAGTGTTAATAATGAAATTATCCTGCAATTTAGAACAGTATAATTTAAATCTACTGGTTGCGTCAAATCTGCGCTCCAGTCAGTTTATTCTGACGATTCATCATATATATATATATATATATATATATATATATATATATATATATATATATATATATATATAATATATATAAAAAAATTATACACGTCCGGAAAACCTCGGTGTCTTGATTTGCGAATAATCAAACCGATACCAAAGGAAAAAACGTATTAAAAAGAAAAAACCAAGAACAGCCTTCCCTGACGATCCGATTTAAAATTAGGTTTGTCTGGATCTATAGGGTTTAACTATATATATATATATATATATATATATATATATATATATATATACATCATTCACAAAAACAATTCAAATTAATGATTTAAATGGCGAGACATCCATCATCTCCAAACAATTCAAATCAGAAACCTCCAGATCCGTTATGATGAATTGATCCTTGTTTATATAAATTTCTGCCGTATTAGTTGTTATTTTTTACTACAAGCTTTCGTCTGTTCCTACAGACATCTTCAGGTATAGAATAGATGTTGTTTTTTTGTTTTTTTCTCTTAGTAATAAGAGGACAACGAAAATATATGTGTTGTTGTATACCTGAAGATGTCTGTAGGAACAGACGAAAGTTTGTAGTAAAAATAACAACTAATACGGCAGAAATTTATATAAACAAGGATCAATTCATTCATAACGGATCTGGAGGTTTTTGTATACTATTTGAATTGTTTGCGATGATGGATGTCTCGCCATTTAAATCATTAACCTTTGCATTTGTTTTGTGTGAATAATTCATGTATTTGTAAATTGATTGCACATTTATTGTAATATATATATATATATATATATATATATATATATAGTTTTAAGCTGTACTCTATTTATGAGATAAAGTACTCGATATCTGGGAGAGAGCATATGTAAATATAAAAATGAACATTGAGGTCAACACCAGCTGGAAACAATCTGGTTATTACTTAAGCGCAATCCCCTGACAATATATAATGTGTTTTGGCTCGACTATTCATATATGCTGGTCAGTGGTAAGTCTATTGCGTTATTGTAACGGTTATTTTCCGGGCGGTAACGGTTATGTTTCAAATCATTTTAGGGGATATGGAGTGGAAATAAATGCAGATCCGACGCCAGTTTTGTGATTATTTTTGAGTATTGTTAACATGTTTACTTATTATTGATTAATTTATTATATAATGATGATTGTTCTTATTACGCTTACTTATGCTAAGCTTAACTAAATCTAACATAAAGATCTGTTATACTTATCTATCTATCTATCTATCTATCTATCTATCTATCTATCTAAGTCTTTACATTATCTATCTAATTCTTTTCATTATCTATCAATCCATCTATCTATCTATATAAGTCTCTTCCTTATCTATCTATCTATCCATCTATCCCCATCCTTCCATCTATCTATCTATCTATCTATCTATCTATCTATCTATCTATCTATCTATCTATCTATCTATCTATCTAAGTCTCTTCATTATCTATCTATCTATCTATCTAAGTGTTGTGAGACCGTAACATACCTACAACATGGACTCTTCCAGGACTATATAAAGTATGTGATATAACACTCTAGGAGAAGAGGAGGAAAGAGAGAGAGAGTGTGTTCTAATACCGTAGTATCAGCTGCGTACGACTACCAATATTGGACACTAGCACATAGTAAGCTCTCCTTATACTTACACAATCTTTGTAACCTTTTTGTTTAATATATCTTTCTTACATCTAATCCGTGCTTTCCTTTCGTGGTCCCAACTTTGGGTCCACATCACTAAGTCTTTACATTATCTATCTAATTTTCATTATATATCTATCTTCATAAGTCTCTTCATTATCTATCTATCTATCTATCTATCTATCTATGTTTCTATCTATCTAAGTCTCTTCATTATCTATCTATCTTCATTATCTATCTATCTATCTATCTAAGTCTCTTCATTACTATCTTATCTATCTATTACTCCTCATTAGCATCTATCTATCTATCTATCTATCTATCTATCTATCTATCTATCTAAGTCTCTTCATTATCTATCTATCTATCTATCTATCTATCTATCTATCTATCTATCTATCGATCTAAGTCTCTTCATTATCTATCTATCTATCTATCTATCTATCTATCTATCTATCTCTGTTTCTATCTATCTGTCTCTTCGTTATCTATCTATCTATCTATCTATCTATCTAAGTCTCTTCATTAGCTATCTATCTATCTATCTATCTATCTATCTCTGTTTCTATAAATCTGTCTCTTCGTTATCTATCTATCTATCTATCTATCTATCTATCTATCTATCTATCTTTATCGTCCGAAAGCTATTTGATCTTTCATCTGCTTCCAATTTAATTTCTGTGCGTTATTTCTAACAATCACGAACGCAATTCTACTTGTCTCTCATCTTTTCCCAATTCTCAGCGGGAAGCGAAAAGCTTTTTATTTTGGCTCGTTCTTTTGCACAATCTCGTTTGTTCAGATGCCGCCGATCCGATCTTATCGAATGGTGAATGGACTCGGCATTATTAACCCTTATCCCTTGCTTATCGATCTGTTTTCCTCTCCCAGCCTCGGAAATCGTGTGCCTTTATAACGTAAGAATTTACTTCGTGATTTCTTCTTCTTCTTCTTCTTCTTGCTCTTTTTTACTTTCTTTACCTGCGAGTGGTATTCATTCGCGGCAGATCTTAAACAAATAGGAATCAGTAGAATGGTAGGAAAGGTCATCGTTTGCAGAAGAAAAGTTTTCATGGTCTCAACCAACTTTGATGCGGGTCCACACTCAAGGGGCGCCTACTGTTGAATAAAGTGACTAACAATTTCACGATCTGATTAAATGATTTCAGGTATATTTTAGATGTTTGGCACAAAATTACTTCTGGAACAAGGCCACATTTATAGGGCAACCAAGAGTCAATACTATATACCTTGTCAACAGCTTTGGAAAATGGCGTACCCACAACCACTTAACAAAATTATGGTTGCTCTGTTGTTTATATATATATATATATATATATATATATATATGAACAAAAATATACGGAAAAACAAACAAAAATCCTAATATGCAATTATGCTGTTTCAATGTTAATATGATGTCAACGTCGGATGTTTCGGTCTTGTAGACCATCTTCAGGACATATTCATAAAACATAATTAACATTAGACTATATTCAATTCAACATGAAAAGACGATGGACCGTATAAGCTTGAAGTCTTCCATGTTATAAAGTAAATTCAGGTTTGTATTTCAAGCTAATACGGCCCATCGTCTTTTCATGTTGAATTGAATATAGTCTAATGCTAATCGTGTTTTTGAATATGTCCTGAAGAAGGTCTACTAGACCGAAACGTCCGATGTTGACATTATATTAACATTAAAACAGCATAATTGCATATTAGGATTTCTGTTTGTTTTTTCCGTATTTTTTCTTCATAGTCGGATCTATATCCATATATTTGTTTATATATATATATATATATATATATATATATATATATATATATATATATATATATATATATATGAATGGGTAAATTGTCGCCATTTTTATATTTTTAATTTCGTACATGCCTGTTTTTTTGTTTTTATTTTGTCGATTGTAAAGTAGGGTCTGTTGGGCATCGTCTGTGAGAAAAAAGAGCACCGTGTTGCAATTCGCTGTGCCAGAAATTTGGAAACGGCATGCTGTACTGCTTGGCGTTCAAGCCGGAATCGCCAATGGACATTTCAGAGTGTTTGCGTTTCAATCTGAGGTCCGTGCGGAGGATTTGATAAGAGTTGGATGATTCTAGGGGTAATTATGAAGGTGCGTAGATCTAAAAATCTCACTCTAATCGTTCTGATAAGAAAAGAACACTCGAATTTGTTGATGGAGGACTCAAATTCCACACATCATGTGTCTTAAGAAGGTACTACTGCCCAGGATCAAGAGAGTGGCTGCTGGAAGATCTGGCAACAGGATTCTGCTCCATGCGAAAAAAGCAGAAGAATCCATTGATTACTTAATATGAAATAACAAAGGTAGTTGAGGGTTTGAAAAATATATTTGTCTTCGTCGAGTCATTATTCTCATATGTGGATTTTAGAAGCGCCTAAATTTCAACTCGAACTATATATATATATATATATATATATATATATATAGTGTAACCCGGATATAAGAGACCCGGATATAAGAGAATCCCGGATATAAGAGAGATGTTCTCTGGTCCCAAATTAGAGCCTGTGTTAATGTATATAAAATAGACCAAACCCGTATATGTGAGAAACCCGGATATAAGAAACTTCTTCTCCGGTCCCGACAAGTCTCTTATATCCGGGTTACACTGTATATACATATATATATGTGTGTATATATATATATATATATATATATATATATACACTGCTTACCGATATATATATATATATATATATATATATATATATATATATATATATATATATATATATATATATATATATATATATATATATATATATATACACACACACACATATATATATATATATATATATATATGTATGTATACAAACACAAATGGGTAGGATGAAAAAGGTCTGCTGCGATGAAAGTCAGGTCATTTTGAGTTACTAGACAGTTTTTATCTCCATAAACTATTTTGTATTTTTAGGAATCTATCTCTCGTGTATGTTGCGTATACTCTGGCACTTTTTAGTATTTAAAGATTCTTGATAAAAATCCCAAAGCTATCAGCAATATTATTTGTCTTGATATATATATATATATATATATATATATATATATATATATATATATATATATATAGAGAGAGAGAGAGAGAGAGAGAGAGAGAGAGATCAGACTGGATGCACGTCTTTTCCCACTTAGGTCCAACATAGGAAAAGACCTACTTCCTCAACGGACAGTGACTGACATAAAAGCTAAGTTTTTATAAAAATTAAAAAGAAAAAAACAATAAGCACATTCATACACATTCGCTGGTCGTAGGAATTATGATCAGAAACGTTTTTTGTTTATTTTCTTCCCCACTACATTTTATTCTTAATTTTTGTTTTTATTTTTTCCTCTTCTCCTTTCCTGGACTGGAGAAAAGTACTAGAAACACAAAGACATGGAAATGTTTTTTTTTTTTTAAAAAAAAAAAAGCCCTCCCCTCAGACAGCGAAATTAGTCATCACTCTACATATTTTTATTTTCCACTCCTTTCCACCTCCCCGTCTCTTTCTGTCTCTCTCTCACTCTTTATATATATATATATATATATATATATATATATATATATATATATATACATATGCGCGTATGTGTGTATATATATATATATATTTTATATATTTATATTGACTTCAGTCATTTTCTCAACACTGTAATGTATATTGTCTATGGCTTTTCTAAAAAAAGTTCTTGGTACTTGTTCAGTTTAACTCTTCAATAAGGTTTTAAGCCCAATACTTGATTGTAGGTAAGGTGTCATCAGTTCACAGTTAAATTGGCTAGATGTAAACGTAAGTTCTATGCTAACAGCATCTTTGCTCACACGTCTCAGTTGTGGAACTCTTTTCTGGCCTCGGGCTTTCCAAACAAATTTGATCTTCCAGAATTTAATTTTTCATCATAATAACAAAATAAAATCCGGAATAATTATCGGATTCTACCTAAGAGCACTAAGAATATACATCCCGAATTATTTACACCTGCGCGTGTTTAGTCCTACAATAACATAAGAAATTTAGCCCCATTAAATCCTGAAGTACGTCAAGAGTAAACTTTATCCAATTTGTCATACAATGTCTCGAATACTGTTCTTGATATATAAAAACATATATCGTTATCTCATATATATATATATATATATATATATATATATATAAGTGTGTGCGTGTCTGTGTGTGTCTGTGTCTGTGTATCTGTGTGTCAGTGTGTGTCTCTGTGTCTGTTTACCTGTGTGTCAGTGTGTGTCTCTGTATCTGTGAGTATGTGATTGTGTGTATGTGATTTTGTGTATGTGTGTGCGCACGCGCGCCTGTGTGTGGGGGGTGTGATGCACGGAGATAGATAAATAGATATAGGTGACTGGAGATAGAAGTTAACAGATAGATATGAAGAGAGATAGGTGGACGTGAACAGACCGAGATAGATAGATAGATAGATAGATAGATAGATAGATAGATAGATAGATAGATAGATGTGCAGATAAATTCTCTATGAATTTTGACGCTGTTTAAAATAGATCAATTCACAGGTTCCACTAGAATAAATTTTCAAACGTGAAATATCTAACGAACTCCGCATAGATCGATTTCCCGCGAGTTTTTGACATTATATTAGCCTCTTTCTCATTAATTTTATCAATATGGCAACAATGCTTCCAGTCAAACATTCTTCCTCGATTATTAAGTTCCTACAGTGTTTTGTCAAGACGCAATAAGACCGTTCCAGGCGGTCAAGTAATTATGAAAACTTTTTCCTCCTCCCTACCCACACTCTATAATTATTTTTCTTCTCCGGTAAAGTAATATTTCTAATTGTTAATCTATTTCAGTATCGTCTTCTGGTCGGATGAAATATCAAAAATACAACCAACATCTTCTAGAATCTGTTGTTGTTATTTCGGATATGGTTTAATGAATTCACTTCGTGGAATTCCATAGACTTTAAAGTTAAAAGAATTGGTAGGATAAACAGGAAACATTGGACGTTCATTGCCTGAACTGTTAGCGTTATTACTGGTTAGAATTTATAAAATATTTCCTTTAAAAAATATTTCTTTTCAGGAAAATACGTTTCTCAGCTCTCATCGTCCTTTCAAGTATTGATGGAAGTTTTCCTTCCAGTCCTTTCTGTTTATGACATCGTTGAATGTCAGTATTTTCGATTATATCATTTTAGCTATTAGTTCCATTTGATATACATTTTTTTTTTTTTTCGCTGTTGAAAGACTTCAAGTGATGCTGTTTTTGATATTTGGTTAAGCTCTTTGTAATTTTATTGCAAGACTAGATATGATGAATGAATAAAAAATAATTAAAGAATATTGAATATTAATAAACACTTCAAATACTTTGGTGCATGTATTTTTACAGGAAGTAAGGAAAAATGTAATAGGAATCTTTCCAGTGGGGTTTTCTTCAAAATCTTCAGACGTTACCAAACAAAAGTATTAAACTGTGAACTTGAGTCATGTACTTAAATATCCTTGTTATCTTCTTCATGAGCTGAAGATATTTTTATTTTTAACCTGCGAAAACGACAGTTTTAGATGAGATATTTCTGTCCAAGTTTGATTCCATATATGATAGACATATGCAAGACAAGATATGACGCGGATATTTTTCATTCAAATAATTTACAATTCGAATAAATATTTTTCGAATAATTATTTTCGAACAATTGTCTCCTTACGGACTGGATATTTTAATAAATACTCTCATTTCGTATTCTACTGCAAAAATCGTCGCCATTATGGATGAGAATTCCATCTTTCTACCCGTCACTACCTCCCCCTACACAGTTTTATAATTTCGTCTTTTAGATTAAAAGCAAGAAAGTTTTGGGGGAAGGCCAGGTCTGATTAGGTATTAGTCGATTCTCAAAGCGAAGAGTTTCTTGATAAGAACGGATACGACCTGTCTCGGTCATGATTGAAATCAGGAATTAATGAGTATATCTGCAGAACTTACTACAAGTGAAAATGATTCTTCGTGATTCCAATACAATTTTGTTCGATATGCCAGAAGCGAAAATGGCAAATCCGATGAATTCGTTGCCTGGAAGGGTAAAATCTTTAAAATGGGCTTCTGGTAAGTAGAACAAATTTTAATTTGCATCTAAATATACACATACATTCACACACACACACGCACGCATTTATATATATATATATATATATATATATATATATATATATATATATATATATATATATATATATATATATTAATTTAAAAAAAGCGTTGAAAACAGGTTCTTTAAAAAAAAGAGATTCTCTGTAGTCTTATCGAAGAGGTTACTGTGTTTTGAATTAATTTCTATTTCTGTCTGCGCTGAGTTTGGGCACAGGATGAGAAATCGGAGAGCTGAGTTCGAATTCCGCTTGAGTTCGTTGCATTCACATCCGCGCAAATACCTTTGCGAAAGGTCTGAACCCATCTCTCATCGCTCCAACTCTGGGTTATATAGTAAGTCTTTCTGTGAAAGATAATTGTTATTCCCAAAGAAAAAAAAATGCAATATTCCCCAACAAAAAAAAAAAATTACAGTAAAAAAAGATGCTTCGTTTAAGTAAACCACAACGTATTGATACACATATAATTTTATTAATTCAAAGTTTCCAAGAAAATTAAATTTCAGCATTAAATGACCCATAAGAAGTTGATGTGCCGTTAAACAAACAAATCAAATAAAATTATTAATTGTTTAAGAGCGTTGAAAATATTATTTTTTCTTTTTTTTTAAATGTGGACGTGTGTTTAGCTTTGTAGATATTCTGCAGTCTTATCGGAGACGTTACTGAGGTGAGAATTCATTTCTGATTTCGCGGAATCTGGGCACAGGATGAGAAGTCGGAGAGCCGAGTTCGAATCCCGTTTGAGTTTGTCGCATTCACTTACGCACAAATACGATTACGAAAGGTGTGAACCTATCTCTTCTCGCTCCAACTTGTATCCGGGAAAGATAATTGTTATTCTCAAAAAAAAAAAATCTCTCCACAAAACAAATTATTCTTACAGTCAAAAAACATGTTTCAGCTTTAAATAACCCACAAAGTGTTGATAGACCGTAAAAAATCAATCAATTAAAATCCACTTGATTCCTAATTCTGAAATGTTTCACGTGGATTTTCATAAAAATTATTCAATTTAATACATTTCCTGTTAATTCCAGATGTTTGGTACTTATCGTTGATATCAGATTGGGAACATCACAAATTCAGGGCGTCCTGGTTATGACGATAATCTACATCCGCGTCCTGGGAAAGACGATAAATTACGCCCGACCGCAAGGTCTGTGAGCAGGTAGCTTTGAGGAGCGTGGAACCACCTCTTAATTTCTGATGGTCCCAGGTCCATCCTGACATAGTGTGGTAGCACCTGTTAGGGTCCCTGAAATGGGCAAATGGTTGACTCCCAAACTGGGGTCAAAGTACTGTGAAAGTGTAAAAATACTTTTAATACCAGAAATACATTTTGGTAAAAAATTATTACCAGCAATAAATGTTTGAAGAAAAAAAAATATTACCAGCAATACATTATTATCAGTAAAACATTTCTGAAAAATATTACCAGCAATACATTTTTGAAAAAAGAAAAGTATTGCCAGCAATGCCTTTTTGAAGAAAAAATATCACCAGCAATACATATTTGAAGAAAGAAAAGTATTGCCAGCAATGCCTTTTTGAAGAAAAAAATATCACCAGCAATACATTTTTGAAGAAAGAAAAGTATTGCCAGCAATGCCTTTTTGAAGAAAAAAATATTACCAGCAATACATTTTTGAAGAAAGAAAAGTATTGCCAGCAATGTCTTCTTGAAGAAAAAAAATATTAGCATCAATGCATTTTTGAAGAAAGAAAAATATTGTCAGCAATGTCTTCTTGAAGAAAAAAATATTAGCATCAATACATTTTTTTGAAGAAAAGAAAAATATTGTCAGCAATGTCTTCTTGAAGAAAAAAATATTAGCATCAATACATTTTTGAAGAAAGAAAAATATTGTCAGCAATGTCTTCTTGAAGAAAAAAATATTAGCATCAATACATTTTTGAAGAAAGAAAAATATTGTCAGCAATGTCTTCTTGAAGAAAAAAAATATTAGCATCAATACATTTTTGAAGAAAGGAAAATATTGTCAGCAATGTCTTCTTGAAGAAAAAAAATATTAGCATCAATACATTTTTGAAGAAAAAAATTTGTCACTTCTTGAAGAAAAAAAATATTAGCATCAATACATTTTTGAAGAAAGAAAAATATTGTCAGCAATGTCTTCTTGAAGAAAAAAAATATTAGCATCAATACATTTTTGAAGAAAGAAAAATATTGTCAGCAATGTCTTCTTGAAGAAAAAAAATATTAGCATCAATGCATTTTTTGAAGAAAAAAAATATTGTCAGCAATGTCTTCTTGAAGAAAAAAAAATTAGCATCAATACATTTTTTGAAGAAAGAAAATATTGTCAGCAATGTCTTCTTGAAAAAAAAATATTAGCATCAATACATTTTGAAGAAAAAAAATATTGTCAGCAATGTCTTCTTGAAGAAAAAAAAATATTAGCATCAATACATTTTTGAAGAAAAAGAAAATATTGTCATTTTCTTGAAGAAAAAAATATTAGCATCAATACATTTTGAAAAAGAAAAATATTGTCAGCAATGTCTTCTTGAAGAAAAAAAATATTAGCATCAATACATTTTTGAAAAAGAAAATATTGTCAGCAATGTCTTCTTGAAGAAAAAATATTAGCATCAATACATTTTGAAGAAAGAAAAATATTGTCAAATGTCTTCTTGAAGAAAAAATATTAGCATCAATACATTTTGAAGAAAGAAAAATATTGTCAAATGTCTTCTTGAAGAAAAAAATATTAGCATCAATACATTTTGAAGAAAAAAAATATTGTCAGCAATGTCTTCTTGAAGAAAAAAATTAAGCATCAATACATTTTGAAGAAAGAAAAATATTGTCAGCAATGTCTTCTTGAAGAAAAAAAAATATTAGCATCAATACATTTTGAAGTCAGCAATGTCTTCTTGAAGAAAAAAATATTAGCATCAATACATTTTTTCCAAAGAAAAATATTGTCAAATGTCTTCTTGAAGAAAAAAATATTAGCATCAATACATTTTGAAGAAAGAAAATATTGAAATGTCTTCTTGAAGAAAAAAAAATTAGCATCAATACATTTTGAAGAAAAAAAATATTGTCAACAATGTCTTCTTGAAGAAAAAAATATTAGCATCAATACATTTTTGAAGAAAGAAAATATTGTCATGTCTTCTTGAAGAAAAAAAAATATTAGCATCAATACATTTTTGAAGAAAGAAAAAATATTGTCAGCAATGTCTTCTTGAAAAAAAAATATTAGCATCAATACATTTTTGAAGAAAGAAAAATATTGTCAGCAATGTCTTCTTGAAGAAAAAAATATTAGCATCAATACATTTTTGAAGAAAGAAAAATATTGTCAGCAATGTCTTCTTGAAGAAAAAAAATTTAGCATCAATACATTTTTGAAGAAAGAAAATATTGTCAAAGAAAAAAAAATATTAGCATCAATACATTTTTGAAGAAAGAAAATATTGTCAGCAATGTCTTCTTGAAGAAAAAATAAATAGCATCAATACATTTTTGAAGAAAAAAAAATATTTTTCAAAATTCTTCTTGAAGAAAAAAAATATTAGCATCAATACATTTTTGAAGAAAGAAAAATATTGTCAGCAATGTCTTCTTGAAGAAAAAAAATATTAGCATCAATACATTTTTGAAGAAAGAAAAATATTGTCAGCAATGTCTTCTTGAAGAAAAAAATATTAGCATCAATACATTTTTGAAGAAAGAAAAATATTGTCAGCAATGTCTTCTTGAAGAAAAAAAATATTAGCATCAATACATTTTTGAAGAAAGAAAAATATTGTCAGCAATGTCTTCTTGAAGAAAAAATATTAGCATCAATTTTTTGAAGAAAGAAAAATATTGTCAGCAATGTCTTCTTGAAGAAAAAAAATATTAGCATCAATACATTTTTGAAGAAAGAAAAATATTGTCAGCAATGTCTTCTTGAAAACAATCGCATTAATGAAAACTTGGGAATCCAATATTTCAGGGTTGTTGGTCCGGATTCCGACTCAGAATATTTTTAATTGACTCACGGAGTCGGTCAAATTCAAAAATGGTATGATATGTTGGACTATGGCCTGTTGGTGTATCGTTGATATGTGTGATACACTGACATTGACATTTGTTTATATAGATTTCTTTCTTTCTTTTGTTCTCTCTCACTCTTTGTCATTCTCCTTCTTTCGTGTGTATCCTATGGTACCCCGACCACAGGTACGTCAAGGTCCTGACAGGTATTTCCTTCGTTACTATTATGTGCGAAATTAAAATACACTTTTAACATTAATGCAATTCACTACCCTATCATTCCAGCTAACAAAATGATGCTATTATTTTGTTTCTCAAACGTTACATACAACTTTCAAAAGCCTTAACATCGCTCGTAATACGTTACACTAACAAACAAAAAATGCGCCGCTATGTTATATTAACATAAAATGCATAGTATATTGCATGAAAATATTACAGCATGGATTCATAATCTAAATATTTATAAAGCAAAGGATGTCTTTCTGTCTATGTGATACCTCGAGATCCATCCAACCGATATTTACCAAACTAGGCACATATATCGTACAATGTAAAAGATATAATTGATAATGCCGATCAAAATCGATAAATTCAACTTTTTTTTTTCGATTTCATTCAAACTCGGTATGTAGGTAATTTACATCATGATGAGCACAACGATACCTGATTTTTATTTCTACGCCACTGCGTTTAGCAAAGAACCGTGAAAAACGAAAAAATGATTTCAACACAAATTTTTAACTAAAAACTCTTTCAATTCTCAACCAATCGAATACAAGCTTCACTCAGTTACAGTCAACAATAAGTCGATTGTTTAACAGGCATTTAATTTGATAATTGAATCTACTGATATATTGTAAACCCGCGTAAATAGCGAAAAATTACGATTTTTACTGGTTTCTTTATTATTTTTCGTTGATCTTTCAACGAATTTTCAACAAACTTAATTATTTCTTTATAAATTTATCCCCTTTTTCACCTCTGATATCACACTGACAAATTGAATTAAAGAAATCCAAAATGAGTTGTCTCTTTTCTTTCCTGTTATATTAGTAATTGCATTAATTCAAAATGTTTTAATGAAAGTACTTTAAAGTAATAGACTCTGTTACATCTAAACATGATGCTGTTTTAGTTCCGTTCTAATTGAATGCTTTTTCTGACCGACCACCTGGGTATGGATGCTAGTTATTGGATAAATAACCAATTAACCTTCGCGATAATGCAGTAACTGCGCAATCAATTTATGTATTGAATTAATTATCCTTATTAACACAACATCTTCCAAGTCAGCAAACAAATGTGAAGTGAAGTTTGTTACGCACTGTTATAGATTTTGGTCATTATTGTAAGTGAGGATTTCTTTTTAATTCTCTTTTGTTTGTCGCTTCATGATATATATATATATATATATGTATTCTTTTATCATTTCATCGCAAGCAAGGCTCTAATGCCACCAATGGGTTACGTGTAGAAAAGAGTGAGAATTGAGAAAAAAAAAACAGAAGATGGCAATTGACGTCGCATTTAAATCTTTGAAGATTGTAGATGGCGGGGAAGAAAGACAATTGGAAGTCTAGTCTAAATTAAAAACATTCGAAAATATATCCTATTCTTTTTATACATATTGTTCATTTAGTAAACACATGTTAACATAACACTGTAACAACGTTGAGGAAGAGGAGGAGCGACCACTTTAGAGTCAGGGAAATATTTGATTTTGCAACGTTAAGTGTAACGATGCGGTAAAGTCACCTATAACATATCTTTAACATTTCAACAAAGTTTCGTGTTGGCTTGAATGTCATTCTTTTTAATATTTGGTACCAGAGATTAGATTCCGAATATTCTCCTCAGCGTGCGATACTTTGGGTCTATGCCATTCTTTAAAATACCTCTCCGATTACCAAGCTTTGATCTTGAGCCGCTTGTATAAACAAGTGTGTTTTTAGTTTCCACCTAGGACTTCGCAATCACGAATTGGTCAAACGATTTCTGGGACCCTTGTCTGCAATGCGTCTTGATCACGCTAGGTTTTTTTCTTTCTTTCTCTTCACACGTATTTAAATCTATAATTGGTGGTTTTTTTGAGATTATGCATCCTTTATTGGTATTTAGTTCTCTATTTTGGTTAGGGGCTTTTATCTGAATTCTGGACTTACTTTAAATAATGAATGGAGATTTTTAATTAAACAAGTTTTAGCATGGATTCTTTTATTAGTTCAAATTATCTTTCGTGAAATAACTGTGAGTTCTTGTTAAATCAGACATCTAAATGCATCTGTTCTATATATATATATAAGAAATATAATTTGAAGGTGTGGTATATTTATGAGATAAAGTGCTCAATATCAGAGATAGAGCGTGTGTAAATATAAAAGTGAACATTGAAGTCAATACTCAGAGGCGACAGGCATGAAACGCTAGGCGCAATCGTCAGCCTGACATTTCTCAGCCGGACGATTGTGCCTAGTATGAAACAGCCTGTCGCCTCTGATGTTGACTCTAATATTCATATATATATATATATATATATATATATATATTTTAAAACAATAAAAAAATAATTAAAATCTTCAGACACACTGGTTTGTAGATTAATATTCTTTCATTTTTTATTATTATTTCATTTAGATTCTTCGACTAATTTCGGCCAAAATGGCCATCATCGGGAGAAATAGTTCTTCTTGCTGGTAGCTGTAAACTACAGAAATATATATATATATATATATATATATATATATATATATATATATAGTGAGCCAGAAACTACCTACCTAGGTTCTAGGTAGGTATATTAGGCGAAATCAATCTTTCTCTCGCGCAATAAAGGGATGCCTATATATGTATATATGTATATGCGTATGTGTGTGCACAATAATGCATTTTAAATCGGTGCTATTTCTATTATTAACATTAAATTTAATATCGTGTTTGATTAAATATCGCGTTATTTTGTACCAAATAAATTAATGCCAAAATGCCAAGGAAATATAATTAGCTGATGAAAATATAGTTGGCTGTTATAGACATCGAAGTGTCCAAATAAGAGATAAGCATCTCTTAAATAGGAGTACAGGTCGTGTTGGCCTTCTCAAAGTGTTTTCCCTGATGGGAGCAGATGATGCGGTTTCGAATTTATTGGAAGGTACATATTCTTTAGTCGTAATTTAGAGATCTCTTCAGGCTCACGGTAACATCACATTGAAACAGTTTCCGTACAATCAGCGAAGTTAAGCCATGTCGAGCCTCATCAGTACCGCTATGAGTGACCGCTTACCAGGTGCTGTTGTGTAATAGATAACGGCCCCGAACTAGAAATCGGTGAACCGAGTTCGAATTCTTATCGGGTTCGTTATATTCATTTTCGCTAAAAAAAATAATCAAGATTCCTTTGTATTAATTGTCATGAATTTTCCTGTTACAAAAAACGAAAAAAAGTTTCGCCCCATTTTTCACTGAGGTGAAGAATTACCTCAGCTGCATTTGAGCCACGCTGAGAGCAATGTCGCACAACAGCAATTCCTTGATTTTGATTCAGTTTAAAATCCATATTCCTGAGGCCTCGAAGACCGAACTACAATAAAATAAATATTGCAATAATATAAAGAAAATAGGGAGAAACAAAAAGCACATCACATGAAGAACAACAACAGTAAAAACAGATACCACATGTAATACGAAGAGAAAATTATGATATAATCACGACATTGTTCTTCTGATGTTAAGTTAGAATACACATTTGCAAATTCTAAAAGAGAGTTTCTTGCTTTAATTGAGAAACATTTTCTTCTAAGCAAGATTTTATATAGAAATAGAATTAAATTAAGTTACAGTTGTACTGATAATCTAGAAAGAATTATTTAAAACAATAAATAATAGTAACAATAATAACAAAATAAGACTCTACAATAATAAAATAAAAATAGGGAGAAACGTTTTTTTTTTTGGTGGGGGGGATACCCTGTACATATACAGAGTTTCCTCACCTTTGTGTCAGTTCTTCGTACAATTTCAATTTTGAATTGAAGATATGGATAAATTCTGGCAGAATGATTAAGTAAGAAGCAAGTGTAAACCCTTATAAATTTGAGATGATTCCCCATTTTTTTTTATTTTAGCTTCATCAGAATATTTAGGTAATTCTCAACACTTTCTGATGAGGATGAAATAAAAATTGCGAAACATAAAATTCATGATTTTTTTTTCTACTTATTCCTTATTTAATCATTTTGAGAATTACCGTTCATTATAATTAAATTAATATGTAACAAGAGATATTATCAAGATGTCAATAACTTCCAAACTAATGTTCGATTTAGATCAATGTTCTATATTTCTTTCAAATCATTTCGATTAATTACAATAACAGTTTTTAAACTCTTCAAATACGTCGGAGTATCGATCAGTTATAGCAAATTTATTATAGGAGAGAAAAAGATTGAACATAGAATAGGCTGATCTAGTGGTAGTTTCGTACAACTCTGCACATGGCTACAAAACGAAATGATCGACCTAAGAATTCTAGTTATATTCATAAATATTACCGTCAAATTGAAAGTATTACCTAGATGCCCTGCCGGTGCCAGACCCGTTCAGAAATATCTAAACTCAAATCTATGAGCTAAAATGCCTTTGAGCAAATGAAACATGTGTATCTTGGCGAAGACCATCCTTCTTCTAACATTGTGTACTGGCGCAGCACAATCACAAAGAATTGTACCAGATAAAAAAAACACATCACATAAACAGAAGCAACAACTAAAACGGATATCACGTAGAATTTGAAGAGAAAATTATGACATAATCACAATGATGACTTTCCACACGACTTCAAACAAAAAGCATGGAAGGAAACTGCACATTACTACTGTAATGAACGATAACAGTTTACTGACTTGAGTAATCCGATTTTCCTGAAAATTTGTTTTAAGAGAAAGATTTTAATCCGAGAGTTCTACTCGATGTTCAGTCAATTCATGCTGAATATTTCCTTATAATGAAACGGCTAATATTACAATAATATTTTTATTTACATCTGTCTATATTTCTGAGATGAAGTATTGTAATGATTTAGATTGTCGTTCTCACCTTTATTTTTATGTTCACGACGTTTTGGCCGTAGTACGCACCTACCTTCTTCAGGTCTTTATTTCCTATACCGGGCTAGATTGTTCTAGTTCCACGTGCCACATCTCTTCCAAAGGTCTCAGTTATCTCCCTTTATTAAAGATAAATTCTCTCTTTGGGTGAAGTCACTGGATCGAACCAACGCTTTTATCTACTGGGCCATGTGACCTATTTACAGTTAGGATGTTATTTTTTTTTACATCTTTTGATTAACCTCTACCTCAATTAAACGGTCTTTTAGGCTTTTATTCCTTTGCCTGCTGATCATCAATCTCATTTCCCTAACAATTTTTTATCATTTATACTTATCTCTTGAATTAGCTTTTCGTTTTTTTAGGTTTTAAATCGATGTAATGATTACCTCCACAGATGATTTTCTTTGATTTAGTTAAATTCAAGTCAGTATATTTTTACGATTTCTATAAATGCCTTTCTCGGCTATTCTAATATTTTTTTGCTTTTTCTATCTTCTCTTACTTTGGTCCACTTTTCCTTTCCATTTCACTTTTTGTCATGATATTTTTTTTTGGCGGGTAATTGAAAACGAATTAGAAAACTTCCTAATTATGTCTGTTTTCATTTCTTCAACTTGTTCATTATTTCTCTTGATTTGCCACATTTCGAAATTGGTTTTGTTCGTTCTGGTCTTCTTCCTGTCGATTTATGCAGATATTATTTATTAGCTTTTCAGATGCAGAATTCTTCACTATATCAATTTGTATTTATACATTCAGGAATACTGATTAATTATTCATGTCACTTTTAACATTGTCTTGAAAATCAGCGAACTCTATTCCCTTCTATTTTGTGAAATTTAGAAACATTACTGTCTGAATTATTTTAGCTTTTCGTCAGTTTTTCATTTATTGCCTATTTTCAAGTCTCTTATGGGAGATTGTTAAAATAATCAAGAACCTCCTGCATACGGATAGAAAATCTTCAGTAAATGCACAAAAATAGAAACGAATATAAGGCAAGGATGTAGCTTCTCATAGGAATTATTCAAATTTTACAGTGAGGCGATCATTGGAAATCCTATCTGGAATCCTTATTGGAACAAAAAGAACATGCAAAGTACAAATTTCAGCAAAAGGAACATGCAAACTACATTTATGTAATACATGTTTATCTTTACGACTCTATTATCCTGTATGGCAGTGTTAACGATCTGTGTATTTTTTATTATATGGTTCTTCTATGCAAACAAGTATTATTTTTCTGGATATAATTACTATAGGAATTCTCCATTATATATATATATGTATGTATATATAAATAAAAAGAAAGAACAGTAAGATATATGATCCAGTGTTCTTATAGATATTTTTATTTTTACAAGATAGTGCTCATTGTAAATTTACAGAGCATTAATATTATAAATTAATTGATTTAAAATATGTTTTTTTCCGCTACACAGTTCTAACCATGTTTCAAAAATGGAAGCTAAATTACAAAATTAAATTCAGGGCTTTTTAGCTTCAATTTTTTGAAATATAGTTAGAACTGTGTAGCAAAAAACACATTTTTAAATTAATTAATTATAATATATATATATATATATATATATATATATATATATATATATAAAAAAGATATAGTCTTAAGGTGTGCTATATTTATGGAATAAAGTGTTCAATATCAGAGATAGAGCGTGTGTAAATATAAAAGTGAACATAGAAGTCAACACTTAGAAGTGACAGTATGTTTCATGCTATATGCAATCGTCAGGCCTGACGATTGCATATAACATGAAACAGATTTTTGCCTCTAAGTGTTGACTTCTATGTTCACTTTTATATTTATATATATATATATATATATATATATATATATAGAGAGAGAGAGAGAGAGAGAGAGATGACAGAATTGAATAGAGGCTCACAGAAACCGTTTATTTTATTAAACAAGTAATTTATACAAATGAAGTAATTATAAATGGTCATAAATTTAAAACCTAATACTTGGTTGACATCCCTTTTGCTTTTTTTTAATGCAAGGATCCTACTCGGCATGCTAGCGATGAGTTCACGAATATCATCTTGAAGGATTTCTTGCCATGTTTGACGCAATAATCCTAAAAGTTCTGGCTTAGAAGATGTCTTCCTGTTCTTTTCGCGGGGTTTTCTATCTAATATGGCCCAAAGGTGTTCAATAGGGTTAATATCCGGGGACTGACTTGGCCATGGAAGTTTATTGATCCATTTTGTCTCAACCAATGTTGCGTTGCTTGAGCAGTGTGACATGGAGCTCCATCTTCCATAAATAGGGATTCAACTTTGCTCATTCTACTACTTGAGATTATTGGAAGGAGCCTTTTCTTTAATATAGAAATATATTTGGTTGAATTAATGTTTCCTTCACACTCCACAAGCTCTGAGCGACCATCACTCCAAATTTCACCCAATACTATTCCTGAAGGGCCCCCATGTTTCACCGTTGACCGCAGTCTTTTTAAATCAAACTCTTGGCTACAGAGTCTGCATACCTATACTCTTCCACTGTCGGAAAATAATGCGAATCTTGACTCATCAGAGAAAATGACAGGGGTCCAAAAGGTCACAGGTCTCTCCACCATCCCATGAGCCCAATCCTTTCGGCGTTTGATATTGGCTGGACGGAGAAGTGGTTCCCTTCTCGCAGCTCTGCCATAGTAGCCCAGCTTGTGAAGACACCTGACAGCTGTTTTGGGACTGACATCAACTTGTGTTGCTACGTCAGAGGCCTTGCAACGTGGATCTTGTTCAACATTTCTTTCGACAAGACGCATGGTTCTTTCAGAGGGCCCAGGGATACCTAGATGAGGTTTTGTGCACTTCTTGCCTACTCTGGTGAATTGTACGATCACTCATTTAACAGTAGAAAGGGGTATTTAAAGATTTTCAGATATTTTTCTTTGAATAAGACCACCTCCATGTTGGCCACGATACGTCCTCGCTGAAATTCGGATAGGTCTGATGCTGCTTTGGTTCGTGGCATGTTCCAGTTTTGTCATCTGCTATTTTAATCAACTAATCTAAGTTAATTTATCTTGTTTATTAAAAAAATATCAGGAATAAAATTTATCTTAGTGTCTATTCAATTCTGTCATGTCTGTATAATATCACTTATTCATTCACCCTATTATAAGAATTAAATTATAAGTGCTATTGCTGACAGTGAAAAATGTTCCTTAAAAGTAGATATAATTGTTCCGGTTCACTGTCTTCCCCCAAGTCGTTTGAACAGGAGTTGAGGTTTATTGCCTGTTTCTTATTCAGGATTAGTTTTCCGATTTTTTGTAAATTCTTTTTCATTTTCAATTTTTTCAGCTTCTCCTGCTAATACCTCATAAATAATGGTGCAATACATTGGACATTTTTACATCTTTATTATCTTGGCAGGTATATCGATTTATGTAGTACATTATGTAATAAATAGTAAATTTTACAGTTGTTATTATTCTGTCAGATATAACGAATTTTGTATTACAACATCTAATACATTTACGAGTGTTTATTGTCCCGGCAGAGATAAACATTTCTGTATTACATGTTTTTTTGCGGCATTCAGCACTTTTGTTTACGAGTCTGTTGACGTTTTATCGTAGATATATATGGGCTCCTAGAATTTGTCCTGTAAAATATATTAGCGGACTCATAGGAGTCCGAGTAAAAAAAGTAACACAAAACAATAAATTTAAACAATTTTTAATCCTCTGGTTTTTAACTTCTGCTAATACATAATGAATAATGGACTAGGGTGTCGGAACAAAAAAGACATGAAAAACGCTACTTGGTTTCAGTGAGAAAATGAAATCAAAAAGGAAAGATAGAAGTGTTTAACGTCTGTTTCAGTGACATGGAAAAAATTGTGAATTTCAAATCTTTTCATTTGTACCCACTTCTTAAAATAACAACAAGCATTCTTATTTATGATCGTTATTGAAATATTTTGTTAAAGCTGTTTATTTCAAATAGTTAAAGTTGCGATAGAGGAATTTCTACAGATATTTTATTGCCGTCGAACTTACCATGAATATATTTAGTGTAGAATTAAGATTTACCGTGAAATTTTCAAACGTTTAAATCCAGTAAAAGTTTATTTTGTATAATCAAAGAACGTATTTAGAGAAAACGTATGAAAAAAATTATATAAACACGTTTTATTTTCTGTAAATAAAGGATGTTCCACTAACTTAGACCGATTTTAAATTTGAATTAAGTTTAAATGTCTAATGATTTTTTTTCTTTCAAATTTAACAAATCTTTGGCAATTTTAACAATAGAAAGATTAACAATCAACCAACATGTTAAAGTTATATAAGTCTATTACAAAAATGGACGTTCAAACAAAAAAATGCAATGAGAAGTTTCCATGTTGCATCATCTCTCGAAATAGCGATGACAATTGGCCATCACGATCGTGCGACTTGACACCTTTAGATTTCTTCCTTTGGGGGGGGGTCATCTGAAAAGTAAGGTTTATGCCAACAATCCAACAATAATTCAATAGCTGAAAGATGAGATAACAAGGCATATTAGTGGGATGGAAGAGCAACTATGCAGAGATGTCAACAAAAATTTTGACCATTGAGTGGAGGTTTGCCACCAAAGCCTTGGAAGACATTTGGGCGATATTATTTTTCACACATAATTGCCATGACTTAATTAACATGATCCAATATAGAAAAAATAAATGTTCACCAATACCACTGATTTACTGCTGACTTTGATCCGACATCAGAAAACGCCCTTTATATCGTTTTTTTTTGTTTTACAGAGAATATAGAATTTTCGCGATCTTTTAAAATCTAAAAATTTGCTGAAATGCAAGAAAAAGAAACAAAAATCGTAATGAATGTACTCAGTGGTCTGAACAACACAGGGAATGATAAAATCTGTCCCAGAATTATAAATTATATCTTTTATGAATAGTGCAACAGATAGTGTCTAAAAATGGAAAATCAATGCGCCGAGTTCGAATTTCAGTCGAATTCATTGCATTCATTTTAGAACAAATATCATTGGGAAATGTCTTCAACCCCACTCCAGCTATAGGTTTAATAGTGGCACAGACTAAGCTTTTTAGTCGTGGTTGGCAACCAACCTAAAAGAAGGACAACGCTGAATTCAAATCCGTAACAATTGTGCATGAGCACCGACCCTCAGCAATAAGGAGAAAAGAAGTCAGTTTTCCGAAATAATCAAAAAAATATTAACAAAAAGGGAATCTTCCTTAAAAACAAAGGAGAAATATATCGAAATGTTATGTAATACCACACCACAAGTATGACGCTACATGTTTGGCAATTTCTCCAAATATGAATATGAGAAATCTGTCTACTTTTCTGAGATAAGGTATTTACACTATTTATATTTTTCAGACTTGTCCTCATCTTCCTTGTCATATACACGACATTTCGTCTGTTGTATTCTCCGGACTTCTTCAGGTGATTGGAATTTCAAAATCAAGCCCTTATTTCATCTACGGGGTAGATTGTTCTATTTGCATGAGCCATACCTCTTCCGGCTTATCAATATCAGTTATCTCCTTTTTAACTAAAAAATTATATGTATAAAATCAGGCCTGGCTGATCATATATGAGGGAGAAGGGAGTACACTGCCTCTTGTGGAATGATGTTGAACATCACTAGAAAATACGAAAACTCAAAGAATTAACGTATATGATAAGCTACAAAATTCTCCGAAGCCGGCAAAGCATAGAAATGATATCAATAATAACAACAAAATTTTAATATGACCTCTGGCAAAAAAATGTAAACTAACATATCAGGTTTATAAGACCCAATAATCTATATGTTGATGTTCTCTAGAACACATGACTGATAAAAGCGTTGGTTGAATTCACTGACCTAACTCAAAGAGTTGTGAGTTCAATACTACAAGGATTTCAGCTGGGATAAACAAAAACTTAGAGATTGCTATTGGTATATCCAGCGTGGTAATGAGTGAGATTTAAAGAAAATGGGGACAAAATGGTCTCTTGTTCTCTTCTGCGACATATAATGAGCTTGAATTATTTGACATTCACAGGGTATATAAAAGGGGAGAGGGAAACGGAGAGAAAATACATAACTATTTTGTGTAAAAGTATAACAGAGCAAGGATGTAAAAAAGACAAAACTTGATTAGAACAGGAGTGACGAAACAAAAAATGCAGCTCTTTGACCTTTAATATGCGGTCTTTGACCTTTTATATGCGGCCTTTGACCTTTAATATGCGGCTCGTGAAAATACTTTGGGTGTGCTTCTTTTTCTCCTCACAGTTCATATAAAAGATAAACGAGAAAAATTCCAAACTTTATAATTATTTACTGGGTATGAATTGAGACCGCCATTGTTATTAAAAAGAATGTTAAAGTTTAGGTAACAAGAACTTATGTTTAAATTTTGTGCATTTCTTGCGGCTCTCAAACATCTTTATCGTATGTGCCTCTTCCATTAAGCAAGTTTGAGCACTCCTGGCTTAGAGAAACAAACGATAGAACATGGTGGAGGCCCAATATCGCCTATGTCTTGAAAAGACACTACACACTGAATAAGAAGAAGAAGAAGAAGAAGAAGAAGAAGAAGAAGAAGAAGAAGAAGGGAGTACACTGCCCCCTGTGGAATGAGGTTGAACATCACTGGAAAATACGAAAACTCAAAGAATTAACATATATGATAGGCCACAAAATTCTCGTCATGAAGAAGAAGAAGAAGAAGAAGAAGAAGAAGAAGATAAACATGGCACACCTCGACGTGGTGTAATGGTTTGCAAATTCATTGGGTGTCCCTTACTGTCAGTATTGTGCCACTCTAAGCTACTCTTAGACAAACATTGAATAGTAAGTTCGATCTTTACTAGGTGTATCATACTTTCAGCTTTGTACAACATCTAAGTTGGGATTAGAAAGAGAAGAAGAACGCTATGTTCAGTGAGCAAGATATTTGCAGACAGTAATAAAGACTTCTTGCTACAAATATTTCCGCTGTACATTTTCAAGTCTATTTACGACAATATATTCTCTTACGTCATCAACAGCTTTCTCCGGTACGAGATCTGACGGTTAAGATTACTTGAAAGCAGTTCCAACTTTTCTTTTTCAACTTTGTGTCCCTGTCTGCAAAGTGAATAATAATAATAATAATAATAATAATAATAATAATAATAATAATAGTAATACAAGCGCTGGTTTCCGAATGACTTGCACAGTGAGTTTACCAAGCAAACTTTAATAATATACGATTGAATGAGCATCGAATTTGTTACGTAAAAGTAATCGAGACAAAAACGATCAGTTTTATTTTCTGACATGAAAACAAAATGCAAACACGTTATGAAATATGTATGAACAATGACGAAGGTAAAAACGATATATCCTAATTTTGTTAAAAGATGTAAATATTTTACTTGAATAAATAAAAACCAAAACCGTGGTATAGATAGATCCTGGAGTGGTGAGGGAACATATAACAGAATCTACTGTATGAAGAAGGTATGTTTTTTCGTAAAAATAGCCGGGTGTCTGTTATTGAGAAGAAAGGTCACTATATTAAGATGCTTCAAAGATTTATCATATATGTTTGACATTTGTTTTATTATACTTGTTGAACAATTGCTGATGATTTTATTTTCTGATTCAGCAGGATAACCCCAGACTGGGGGATTTTTAATAAATCCAATAACTTAAAAAGAAAAGGTTTAAACTACATAAGAATCTAACTCAAGCCTTTATCTGACGTCTAAATTAATCATTTCAAATTGACAGTCGTTTAAAATTTGACTGAAGTAACTGAATCATATTAAACAGGGACACTGAATTTAACCGACAATTACTGGAGAATGTAGGAAAACACCAGACAAAGATTACAACCAAACTGAAAAAAATAGAGATCCGAGGTACAGACTCTTAATCTATGTGATACGTGCTTAGTGTAATGGCGGTGCAGGTATTCTAACGGCTATAAGCAGGGGAAGACTTCTTGACTTGACTTGTATCGATTTTCACCCTGGTCGGGTTGAACTGGCTTCCTCCCGAGCAAGTACAGCATCACGGACCATCGCTGCCCACGCTCGTCGATCCTGAGCCAGGTTACACGAAATGGCGAGCCAATCGCGATTCCATCGTCGAAGACCAACTACTTGTGGACCCGATAGTACTGCTAGCCCACGTCCTCAGCTGCCCACCAACACGTTTTCGCCAGCCAGCAAGTGGAGGGAGAAGTACATCGCGGATGAGCTCTCCCTCCGGGCGTCGAGCTGCATGCCCGAACCATCGTGAACGACGCTGGAGAAGGACGGGTGGAAGAGGAAACTCAGGCGACGACGTAGAGTGGCTGTGGGCACCATCAATGCCTCGATGACCAAAGTTATGTCCTCCCTGGCTGATCCAGTCAACTGGCAGCACCTGACGCTGTACGGTCTATCTGGAGGACGTGCAGTCTTTCGTCTATCTCGGTTCAACCATTATACCATCCGGGCAGGCTGCTGCTGAGGTTGAACGCAGTATAGGAGCTGCAAGGTCCGCAATCATGCATCTCAAGCGGTCACTATGGGGGCGACGGGAGATTTCCACGGTTACGAAGCGGCGCATCTATCAGGCTATTGTTCGGTCTATCCTTCTCTATGGCTGCGAAACGCGGTTGACCTCCGAAGGCTTGAAGTGTTCGACAACGTTTGCCTTCGCTGCATTCAACGATGCCACCACTGCCTTGAGAAGTCCATGAATCCATATTTTCTGCTACCCCAATCTACGGGCTAAATAACATGATAATACTAAGTGGCAACAGTCTAGAAGAAGAAAAATCGTAATTCAAAGATGCGAAGAAGTAAACAGGAAAATCACTCTACCAAGTTATGGTCAATAAACGTTATTAAAAAAAAAGAACGTCTTAAAGAAACAGGTCATTGCAAAAACAAGTCTCCGAGAATTCTTGGAGAAGTCACATCTGTTCTGAAGCGATACCAGTGAGTCAATGTGGGTATCGCACTGCTAGATGCACATTGGACATGATCTGCACAGCCGGACAACTGGTAGAAAAGTGAATTGACATCTGTGTTCCGCTCTGCTAAGTCTTCGTTGAACTAACTAAGGCGTTTGACACTGAAGAGGAACGCCTTGTGGACAATTCTAAGAAAACTAGGTTGCCTACCTGAATTTGTCAGGCTGCTGAAAGAGTTGCACAATAACATGGAGGCCAGGTTGAAATCCAGTGGTACTTTGAACTAATTTCTTTTGAGGATGGTGAGAAGCAGGGGGATATACCTGCACCTACTTTTTTTTCTATCTTTTTTTGTAGTGGTACTCACACTTACTTTTAAAAACTGTACCATTGGTGTTTATTTGTGTTTCCAAACTACCGGGAAAGATTTTGATCTGCGACGATTTAATGTTTCCACAAAGGTGTTTCAGCAAGTTACTCGGGAGCTCCTTTTAACCTGATGATGCTGACCTCGTGGCTCACACCGAAGAAGATATGCAGACCACCATGAATCTTTTTTGCTGATACATTTAAGTCTTTTGGGCTGAGAAAGACCAAGGTATTGTTCACACTACCTCCTGGTCAACCGTAACGTGAACCAATAGTACTTGTGGATCACAGGAGGGTAGAGGTAGTGGATACATTTGTATTTATAGGAAGCACGCT
>CAHIKZ030005529.1:0-22500 GCA_903632075.3 Acanthosepion pharaonis | reverse complement strand
CTAAACATACACACACTCTTTGGTATACTTCCAGTTAGACTACTTTTATTCCAACCTATTCAGATGGAGATGGAAAAATTTTACTCCGGATTATTATACATTATATATATATATATATATATATATATATATATATGACACTTTAATCGAAAATAGAATGTTTTGTTTATGCTTTCGTTCGATATTTCCTTACCACCGTCCACCAATCGTTATTAGCGTCATATTTCTTCCAATAATATTTCTTAGATGGCGGATGCTAAACAACTCAAAGAGAGGTCTCACATACATACACACAGGCTCACTCAAATATATAAGAGCTTCTGAAGAGTCCACGGATCTTCGACTTCTAAAATTATGATGTTTGGACATTATTTTTAAAGTTGCTATCACCGACAATTTTTCATAAAAACAAATGTCCGACGCGTTTTTTAAGTGAATCTCAATGGCAATATCTAGATCTTTGTACATACTCAACTATATCAATACCGTATCTGTCTATATTTCTGAGATGAGGTATTATGTACACTAGTTGAATTATTCGTTTAGCTGCGGGGAGAAATATAAAAGGCCGCCCCCTTAAATTAAGGTTTCAAGAACACCAGAAATCTGTAACACGAGGGGAAGTGGAAAAATCAGACGTGGCTGACCACATATAGAGAGAATAGCGAGCTCACCGCCTTCTGTGGGATCAAGTTGAGATCATAGACAAAGACCAGCATTCGTAAACGTAAGGAATAGACACATATGCTAGTCGCAAAAGTCGACTGAGCCGACCAAGCATAGAAATGAATACAATATGGGAACCAGTAATAAGGAGTGTCAGAGAAAAGCGATAATAACAAAAACAAATTGCAATATGTGCTCTGATAAAGGCGTTGCTTAGATCCAGTGACAGGACCCAAAGAGTGTGAGTTCAATACCTGGTTATGGTAGTGGAGAACTTGGTGAGGGGAATTAACAGGAGATAATTGAGAATTGACATCCATTAAACATGACACGTGGAACTAGAACAGTGAGCAAAATAAAAGGTTCAGTTTAACATTCCAACCACCTGAAGAATGCCGTAGCGTTCAGTGGCCGAAACGTTGTAATAAATATGGTGATAAAGATGAGGACAATAGTCCGAATAATGTAAATAGTGTATATGAATATCATTTCGTTCAACTAACTTGCTCCATCTCCAAGGCAGATTCATTTTTTCTTCCTCCCAGAACGTGGGATCGTTCTCGTCTACGACGGTCTGCTGAAGAGTTCATAGTCTAACCAAGATAATTTCATGGAATGTGAAAAAAAAAGGTTTATTTTCAACGTATTTATTTTTCAGCATACTGCCCCTTGGGGTCCGTACAGTTTTTTTCTATTGGTATTGCAGTGCTTGGATCCCATTGATAAAAAAAATATTTCATCCTTTTGGTCAATAATGTCAACATCATAAATGATGCCATCATAACTGCGTTACTTGATCCCAGAAAAAGTCTTCTTTCATGTTGCGGAACAGACGATAGTCAGATGAAGCCAAATCAGGTTGGTAGGGAGGGTTATCCACCATTTCTAAGCTACAGCATTTTCGAAGCGTTTTTTTTATACACACACACACAAGCACACACTGACCTTCGACATAACCTCGTCTGTAGATCGTCTTTGTGTGTATCCAGAGAGATTGACCAGCAGAGCTGGAGACAAATCTCCAACTGCAAGATATCTAGCAACCGTCTCACGCGGTCCGATGTGACCTAATGACGAATTTAATGTGAGGTATCCGAGCCCGTAGGCTCGGCTAAAAGTTCCCCGTAGACCCCGTATAAAACAAGGTTGAGTAGCTGTTTCGCGGGACGAGACTCTGACTTTGTCTGGGGGTCATCTCAGGCCGGACCAAGAGAGTTTAACGAGCACAGCTAGAGACGAATCTCCAAATGCAGCATATCTGCCAATCACCCCAAGCGGTCAGATGGGGCACAATGTGAATTTAATGTGGGATATCCGAGCCCGTAGGCTCGGCCAAAAATTCCCCGTAGAAAAACGTATAAAACGAGGTCGAGTAGCTGTTTCCCGAGACGAGTCTCTGCCCTTCGAAATTGGCTATATACGTATGTGTATATATTTATTAGTAATATAAATATATATATATATATATATATTGTTGTAAACTATGAAAGGTTACAGAACTGAATAATCAAGCGAAAATTTGTAATATACGATAATACTGAAATCAAGAACAACACATATAAGATTCGCCAGCGGCGCGTAGAACTAGTCAAATGTTAGAAGTGTGTCAAGTGAATTCCACAATGAATCTACAACTGTAGGATATCTACCAACCGACCCATGCGGTCAGATGTGGCACTAGGCCGAATTTAATGTGAGGTATCCGAGCCCGGAGGCTCGGCTAAAATTTTCCCTCTAGACCCCCTATAAAACGGGGTCGAGTAGCTGTTTCTCGAGACGAGACTCTGACCTTCGACATATCCTCGTCTGGGGATCATCCCAGCCCGGACCCAGAGAGTTTAACGAGCACAGCTAGAGACGAATCTCCAAATGCAGCATATCTGCCAATCACCCCAAGCGGTCAGATGGGGCACAATGTGAATTTAATGTGGGATATCCGTGCCCGTAGGTTCGGCCAAAAATTCCCCGTAGACCTCGTATAAAACGGGGTTGGGTAGCAGTTTCTCGAGAAGAGACTCTACCTTTCGACATAGCCTCGTCTTGGGATCCACTCTGCCCAGAGCCAGAGAGTTTGACCAGAAGAGCTGGAGACGAATCTCCGACTGCAGACCAACAGACAGTATTTACTACTGTATTTATGTGAATGGGGACATACCTATTATCGTCTGTAGGTATGCTACAACAATAGGTATAGTCCTAGCAGTCGATTTTCGTTTCTTCCGACGGTAGTCAGATTGCCAACCAAGGCTATAGGTCCGAGTCTGTTCTGCTATTCAGCCTATTTCTGGGAGAAGAATAGACAGATTCATTCTTTTCACAGTGGTATTTGCATGCAAGGGAATGTAACGAACCCGACTAGAGTTCTAACTCAGCTCAATGATTTTTCATTCCGAGCTGATATCTATTAAACAGTAATGCATTAATATTAAACGTTACATGCAGTTTTTATATCATAAAAATATGATATATTTCATTTACAGCTGTTTAATAAATTCTCATCGGGTTTGTCTGCTTTATTTGTTTGTTTATTTTGTTTGTTTTTTGGGGGGTTTTCTCTGAAGAAAAATTCTTTCTACTTGTATCAGTGGAACAAGCTCTTGAAGGAATCATTCTGTGAAACTGGAGCCATTAATTCCTTAAGAATTAAAAATTCCGAAATGATGCATATCTTCAAACTGTTGGCTGTTGGCAAATGGAAAGTGGCTTCGCAAAAATTATTTTCAAATACTAGAAACGTTTTCCTGATTAATTTTTGTTACTTTTAAGTTTTCTATCGCAGCCATTTTTCTTTCATTTTCTTCTTTTCTTTCCTCAAAAATCGTCTGCAGCATTATTTTTTAATTTTACATTCTTTTTCTTTTTCCTTCTTATATATCGAACTATCGTTTCTCTTTCTTTTTTATAGGTTTTTCATTCGTTAAATTTTATACTAAGTTTAATGTCTATTTTTATTTCCGTATTTTTTTCGGGGGGTGCAGTTTTTTTATATTTTATTCCCTTTCTACATTTTACTTCAGTAATTGTATTTCAGTATTTCTCTTTTATTTCTTTCAATATATCTATATTCGTTCGTTCGTTTGGGGCTTCCTTTCTTCAGGCTACCTTTCACATCCAAGAGCTATATAAAAAAAAATCAAAACAATTTTCATCCTATCTGTTATAGTATATATCATAATCTTAAGACTAACAATTTCAGACATCGCAAAGCAGAGTAAGGATCAAGTCTGTCGCTGTCGTCAGCATTTTAATGAAATGATTTTCATGCACTGACAGTCAGTAGATCATGAAAACGAACTCAAGAACATCTCCCTTCTGAAACGTGTAAAATAACCATTTGGGGGGGGGGCTTATGAGAAGAATATGAAAATAAAGCCGGAGTGGATCATTTTTTCCGAAAATTCACAAGAAATATAATTCATCTCATATTTCTAGGTTAAAACTCAATTTCCTATTATCAACAGCATCGGTTATTTACCAATTTTCGTTCTCTATCAACAGCAATATGAGTAATGACAAAGATTTAATTAAAATGGAAAAGGAAAAGACACACATTTTAATTTATATGGGACATATACTAAGGAAAGAAAACTTAGAAAATTTGACCTCACAGGACATACTGAAGTTAGTTAGTGTCGCCTCCTTTATGTCAGAAATGGTGGTCACATTTGGCCAGATTACCCTGAATCCGTTTAGACGAAATCTAGGTAGGTTGTTCCTGGCTCTTTAGGCTTTATTTCATTTATCCACGTACTACTTAGTGGATTGAGCACTCTACGTTTTTAATTTATTATTTATTTGTTTTTTTCTTTGGACTAAAATCTTAAGACACTTGACAATTTGTTTCGCACTGGTCGTATGTTTTGTAGATTTTTCTATTTTTTTTTTTCAAATTTATTTACTTGGATAATAATTTCTTTTGTTATACTTGCAAGTTGTGCTCTCCGAGTACTAATATTAGTATAATATATATATATATATATATATATATATATATATATATATATATATATATATATATAATCTCGCTTCCCTTCTCAAGCGATGCTAAGAACTTATCATTGCTTGAGAATGGAACCGAGCTCCGAATTTTAAGTTTAAATTTTCAAGTTAAATTTTAAGATTTAAGTTTTGGTTTCCAAACAGTAATTTCTGTGTCGCGATGGAGACATATTTTTTATAAAAAGTAATTATAACATTATGCTCTAGTGAGCACGGTATTTTTTTTTAAATAGAAATAAATGCTAAAGAACACAGGATTATAAATAAAACTGTTCTTTCCTATTATATGATATATATATACATTTATATATATATATATATATATATATATATATATATATATATATATAGATAGATAGATAGATATAGTAGTGGTTAATATACACGTACATATGCAATCATATATCTAAGCTATACAAATATATATACATACATACATATATACATACATGCATATATATATATATATGCATAAAACCTAATTCCAAGCGGATAGAATCCAGGTAGAACTCATTGTCCATGACAGAGTAAGGATATATATATATATATATATATATATATAGAGAGAGAGAGAGAGAGAGAGAAATCGATGAATGAGTTCAGTGCAGTCCGAAATGCTTTTGAGCACCTCCTGTTACAAGTAAACTCTAAATATCCATTTGTGTTCTTTGATTGTGTTTCTGAAATGTTTTTCTCTATGTGTTTAAAACATATTTATTTATTTATTGCTTGCAGCATCAATTTTCGTTGCTTTGTTAATTCTTTTCTTTTCTTTTTTTAATGTTTTCAACTCTTTACCTTTCAGTATATTTAAAGCATGGTCTGATCCTTGTAAGGCTCTTTAGTAAGTTCAGAAATGTTCTATTTTCGCAACCTCTTTCCTATCCCTGTCTATCTATAGCGTAGGCTAAATGAGATCATTTAGGTTCGTTGCAGGTGTTTGTCGCATTTCTTGCACGATCTGTTTAAACTTCTTGCTACCAATACATGCCGACCGATCGAGGTATATTTCGTGAATCCAAGTCCTGACTAATCTATAGCTATCTTTAGAACTATATCTATTTATGAAAGAACGTATAGTAAAGCGTAGAAGTCATTGGAGCCAAAATAAGAACTGACATATCTTAACCGTTTTAGTCGCAAAAAAAAAAACAACCGTAGAATGGTCTGAATTCATCTTTTCTTCCCACAGCTAACAACTACACACACTATTTTGTTTAGTCTTTTCAGCCCATAGCGATAGTGTCACTCCGAAAGCAAGGGGTTACTTGTTGTAAAAGAGAATGAGAAGACATTCGTGAGGAGATATGATAATAAAAGAATACGTTTCGGGAAGTTAGAAAAATGGCAGCTGTCGTTGCATTTAAATTTTTGGAGAACGTTGGTGGTCGGGAGACAATAAACTGAAAGTGATTTTTACGAGCAAGAAGTGCGAGAGAAGAAATTAACAGTATAGAAAGTGCCGTTACTTCTGGCTGTTGCGGCACTAAAACGGTGAGATCTAATTGCCAATCGAGTAGTATGCTTAAATGCTTGCAGTCGAGAATTCCAAGAAGAGTAGCTTATCAGAACAATTAACATGAAAATATTATACAGAAACGACAATGGGAATCTACATCACGTCTGTGAGAATGTGATTGAATCAAGATACCATGTCAAGACAGATGCCATCACAGACTGTTCTTTGAATTTTATCGAGTATCTCGAGATATGGAGGGGGCGTTGGATAAATTGTCGTTTATATTGCGCGAAAATACAAAATAACTGACATCTCATTTTACAGATATATTTACAAAAATGACACAAAACTGTCTTAAAACACTAAAGAGTAAATTGATTCAATAAAATCGCCATTGGCTTCAACTACGACCTCCAGACGACTTCGGAATCTCCTCTTGATCCAGTGCAGAACTACCTCCTCAAAACACTTGATCTCCATGTCGAGTCAGAGGCCCTGGGGGAAGACAATGGCGGCATAACATCGCCATCACTAGTGATCTTTCCAAGCACGTAATTATCATTAGACTCATCCAACCTTTTCCGAATCCTCTGTACAGTCCTCAAGTTGGCACCCAAACACTCTGAAATTTTCGTATTTAAAGCTTCCGGCACGAATGCCAAGCTATACAGCATGCCATACTGTGAAGTCGACAAAATAAAATTAAAAACAAACAACGCTCATGCGCAAAATTAAAATTCTAATATAGCGACAATTTACCCATATCACCTTGTAAAGTAGGAGAACCAGTCCCAGATATTGAAAAAGTATTCAATGTACGGACGAATGGCAGATTAGTTAATGTGCAAGATGGATTCTTGCGAGAAACGTTGTCTGGTACAAGACAGTGAACCAACTATCCTAGCAGCAGATGAAGCAAATGATTCAATAAAATCACTCCACTTAATGTTAGTGGAAAACGCGTGACCCAGAAAATGTAATGAGTCGCTCCCATTTTGTGAACTCGTACATACGTTCTATCATTAAAGATGTTTGATTTGTGGCCAATACATGTGTACCCTTCCAGAAAGTACCTCATTCCTCCTCTTTAAAAGAGTCAAATTAGATAAAACACAATAAAAGTTGTCCTTCCATATCATGGATGGATCTACATAGTCCTCAATTTTAATTCTTGAGTTCAAAACCATTTACAAGGCCTTTGAAGTAGTGAATTTATTTCCCAGCCGACAACCCATTTTTCAGTCAAACCGTTGCTACCATTTCCCTGAAAGATATTCCTTAGTTTCACTAACTTCACAACTAGTAATAAACATGCTACTTATAAAGCATTGACTGATGGCTTGTATTAATGCGAAACTATCTAGAAGAGTCGCCGTTCAATACGACCTTCGTTTGACGTCTTGTTAGGAATGATTGAATAAAGTCGCGCAGAGACACCATAGTTGTTTAACTTGTGAAGGAAGACAGAATTCCAGGCCCTCGAGATATCAAAATCCACAGCACGTGCTTTTCTTATCTAAAGCTTGATAGACAAATTCCGGAATAACTGTTAACACGTCGGCGGCTGACGTGGGGAGACCAACGCCATATTGTTTATCTGAAAGTAGGCTGTGTAAAGTGAAATGTTTAATCCGTTCGGATTTGTTTACAACTTCCAATACATTGCCAAAAATAATGGCCGACATCTATGTTCTAAATGGCGACAATAGCAGCAATTATATCACTATATTTCTTTTACATCAAGATTAAAATATTTCACGAGAGAAGAATCATATCAAGTAATATCCGTGAAAAACAATAATAGATGGAAAGGACACATGGCACATTGGATAAAAGCGTTAGTTAGATCCATTGACAGGACCCAAAGAGTGTGAGTTCAATACCCGGTTAAGGCAAACTTTTAGAGGGAAATAAACAGTAGATAATTGATAACTGACATCCATTAAAACATGGCACGTGGAACTAGAAGTGTCTACCCCAGTAAGCGAAATAAAGAGTTCAGTTCGACATTCCAACCACCTGAAGAAGGTCGGAGCGTACAACGGCCAAAACGTTGTAATAAATATGGCGACAAAGATGAGGACAAGAGTCCGAATCATGTAAAAAGTGTACATAATACCTCATCTCAGAAATATGGACAGATACTGGAGGTCCGAAACGTTGTAATAAATATGGCGACAAAGATGAGGACAGTAGTCCGAATAATGTAAAAAGTGTATATAATACCTCATATCAGAAATATAGACAGATAATAGAAATATTTATTTAGTTTTTATGTCGAGGTCCCGAGCCGAAGCTTTGGACATTTGTGGCACCTTGCATTATTAGAAATATTCATAGAAATATGATTTAATTTTTTTTTCTCAGTTTATTAAACAGGTTGTTGATTTTTTTTTAAACGGAAAATAATTGAGTTGAAAATAATTCACTAAGTTGTACTTAGACGATCCTAAGGAAAAGAAGAAGGAAGGGAAAAAAGGAAGAAAGGGAAAAAGGAAAGAGAGATGGATGATGCATGACCCGGTCATAAGCGAAGATAGGTGTCAGAAAGATATCTTGGCCTGCGTGTTACCGAATTTTAAAAGACAATAGAGAATTGTTATTTGAAATGAAAAATCATTTAGAGGGAGAAAAAGAACCAGGCTTGATGACAGTGTATTGGCGATAAGAATATCGGTCAAAGCACCTAGCCTACTTTTTGCGTGGAAAGACTCATTGTCAAATTGGAGAAAGGGAATTTCTTTTTAGAACAATAGAAACGAAATTTTTTTTAATCGGAGAAAAGTGTCTTTTGGGTTGAGGGGGAGTGACCGGTGGAACTGTATACAGATTCTGGCCTGTTAAGAATTGGAAACCCACGATAATAAAGTGGGGACATTTTCAATGTAGATAATTAAGATTTTCTGACTGTCGGGTCTGACAAAAAAACAAGAGGTGAAAAAACGATTGTCTCAGCTCACAGATGGCGCCAATATTCTTTCCTGAAGTCACATCTAATTAGCGGCAGGCTGTTTTGACAGAGCCCAGGTGAGAAAAAAAGCCAAGATTGTCATTTTCGTACGTGAAAAAAGGGCAAAATTAGATTTTGTTTTTTTTAAAACAAGAACGATGTAAGCCACGCCTGATTTGAGATGGGGAGGCGCCAACCACAATCTCATTAGCCGAAAGCGGTCGTGATATGCGGAAAGAAGAGGAAGAATGCTCGATCAGGAACCATTGGTCAAAAACGGTCACCTGACATACGAGAAACCGGGAGAGATGGGTGTACGCCTCCCCACCAAAGGCACTGTGAGGAAGTAGGGGTGAAAACAATAGCGATAATGGGGAAACAGAATTAATGCGGCTATTGGAATTATCGAAAACCCCTGACGCCAACAGACCCACCCCTGGTTGCTGCGGCGTCAATAAAAAGCAGGACCCCAGTCGACAGAAATCAGTTGAGTTGAGAGTTTCGGCAGAGTGGCAGCTGGACCGCGGGCGGGGATAGAGCCTGAACGCGGGCATCGGGCCTGATTCACTCGCCCTTTGCGGGCAAAAAAGAATCCTCAGACAAGAAATCCCTTCCCCAAGTCGAAACAAGAAATCCTTTCCACCCAAGTCGAAGACAAGAGAATCTTTCCACCCAAGTCGAAGACAAGAGAATCTTTCCACCTAAGTCGAAGACAAGAGAACTTCAGCCCAAGTAGACGAAGAAGAAGATTACTCGAAAGCCGCAGAGAAGATCCAGCCCAAGTCGAAGACAAGAGAAGTTCTATCTAAGTCGACGAAGAAGAAGAATCAACTGCGAATGATCGATAGAAATTAGCCCCCGTGTCGAGCTAAACCACACTCCGACACACAATTCTAAAGAGTAGGCAATTCAGAAATCTTTAGGTTGTGTGATAGAAAAACTTAATTGCCATAGTCCACAGAGCAGGTCGGGAATGAAAAACAATTTTGCTTTTATGTAACGGACATTAGATATAAAAGGTTGTCACCTTTTTATCAGTAATTTTTTTGTCTCGTGAGTTTTTTTTTTTTTTTTTACTTGTGTTTTGCCACCCCGTCGGACTCAATCTTGTATCGGCCCCAATCCTGCTGGTCCCGTCTGTCTAAGATCTAAACACAGCGTGGGTAGACAGACCGGAGATCAGTACAGTTACTTCAGTAACCAGGTATTGGAAGCGAATTGGGAAAGGCGAGGCTGGTGATCATCCAACCAAGGGGTTGGAGCGGCACGCTGGAACCAGGAGGAGCGACCAGGAGGAGCGACGTCACAGTTGGCGCCATAACCAAGGGATTCGACCCTGGGCCAGGTGTAACCGTCACATGTGGTGCCGTGACCAACGGATCAACCTGGGACAACCACGTCACAAGTGGTGCTGTGACCGAGTTTCAACCCTGAGAAGGCCGATCGACCACCGTTGCTGAAAATTCAGACAGAACTCAGAACGACCAGGACAAAGGAAAAGAAAGAACAGAATCGTCTATGAGTAGGACACCTTATTTTTATTCCCAACCTCGATTGTTGCTGCATAGACTGTCTTTTCTCTGTAGACATGTCTGACTATGATTCGGATAGAGCAGTGGGGGGTGAAGAGGAAGTAGGGCAGGGGTTGTCAGTGGATTTAAAGGGCTGTTGGGTGGACCGAGGGTCCCAGTATTTGATGGCAGCGGGAAGGAGTTTAAAAACTGGCTGGCAATCCTCGAGAAGAGCCGAACCATCTACGAGCTTTCGGACAAGAAACCCTGTATTTGGCATACGATGCCACAAAGGAAAAACGTCTGAGTTCGTGAGGGGATCTTGGAAAATAACCCCCTTGTCTTGGAAGAAATAAAAGACTGTAACAAAGATTCATAGACGAAGGTACGGCCATAGAAGGCCATGAGGGCCCTTTAAAAGCAAGCACAGCCAGGGATGAAACCCCCAGAGAATTAGGGCCCGGCAGGAAGCTATCGTCGTTAGCATTCCCGAAGTGGTCAGGATAATGCGGTTATGCAGGCTCAGCAAGCGGACCTGTATGTAGGGCGCTGAGCGACGAGGCGTGTTCGTCGACGTATGGAAAGAGGACCATCAGACTGTCAGCAGCGATGGAGCTGGCCAGGGAGAGCCAGGGGTGTGGGATAAAGTGAAGAGGTGTGGGAAGAAGCAGATGCCAAGTCAGGAGGCTGGAAGAAGGGGGTTGGGCGGAAGGGCCCCGTGTGGAATCAGAGGGTTAAGGAAAGGGGTGGATCGAAACAGAATTATGGGAGGAGGACCCCAATAGAAGGGGGCATGGTCGACCAGGCATGGCTTTATAAGCCCACGCCGGGTCGATACAGGCTGGTCTGCTGGACCTGGGGTACGAGGGACCACAGGGCAGCAGATGTCCGACGAAGTGGGGTTGCCCCAGACTTCCAATCAGGACAGATGCACCAGGTATGGTGAAGAAAGGACACCTGGCCAAGTGGTGCGGGCTGAGGGAAGGGTGCCCCACCGATATTAACAAAGAAGGCTGAGCCAAGAGACCGGCCCAGGGAAAAGCCAGCAGGCCACCCCAGAATTAAGGGAGGAGTGGCCCAATTAAAAAAGAAAAAAAAAGCTTGGACCAGTGAACGGGTGAACCGCTTGGATAGAGGACAGGTTCCCCGAGGATAGATGCAAAGGCCAACCCAGAGAAAAAGGAAAGAGCAAAATGTTGGACATGTGGTCAGGCAGGCCACTTTACGTAAGCTGTCCAACAAGAAGGTGCTAACAAGTTTTACAGGGAGGGCCAGGACACCTGAAAACTGTATTTTTAGAAACAGCCGAGGGAGACCGGGAGGGTCTTGCCAGATCGCCCAGTGCAGGGCGCAGAACTCACCTCATGAAAAAAATGAAGGTGATTTATTACTACCGGCACTATGGCTGGGACAGCCCAAAGGTGGGGACCCAGGAAGAAAAGCTCAAGTGTTCTCTTCATCTAACGCAAAGAAAGAATTATCCTGTGCAGAAGAGATAGGTGGTAGAGATGAGGCCCTAGGTGGACACAGGAGCATCTGTGTCATTGATGAGAGAAAACATACAGGCAGGTGAAACGGAAGAGAAAGGTTACAGGAAGCGGATATAGAGATCACGCAAACAGATTGGGCCCCCCTGGAGACAAAGGGATGGTGAGGCTCCAGTGAGGATTGGGAGGAGTGAAAAAGCACCCAAAAATTTTTATAACCCCCCGACATGTACAGGAGGCAATCTTGGAGAAGATTGGCTCCAGGAGCCAAAATCCAGATCAAATCCTACTGTGTTGGTGGTGAACGGCGAGAGAACGCCATTGGGATGCCCACCAGAGGAAGAGATAACCATAGTGGTGGGGAAGATGTACAGATTACCTCCTAGGACCACAGTGTCGGGAAAGGGTAGGCTAATGTCAGAAAAAAAAGATTTGGAAGGACCTCTGCAGTTGGTCCCTGTAGAAGGAAAGGGCCTAGAAGATAACGAGGTAACCCTGTGCAGAAACGGTAGGAGGCAGCGAGTTGGTGCCCAATGATGGTGAACCAGGCCCAAAAGACTATAAAGGTTAGGAGAGGGAGAAGATGGAAGAGCACTTCCCCATGAACTCTGAATCGGGTGAGATTCGAGGAGGAACGAAGGAAGCTAGTAGAGCAAACAAAAGGAATCTTAGATGAGGATATATTAGCACCGGATCAATTTAGGAACCAGAGGGGAGGTCTGTTAAGGGACAATCGAGATGTGGTGGCCCAGTCAGACAAGGAGCTAGGTCCAGACCCACACAGTCAGAAATGAAAATCGACACCGGAGACCACCCCTGAAATTAAAACCCTACCGAACACCTATACATAAAAGACCCTTGTAGAAGAGGCAGTAGAGGAAATGTTGGAAGCTGGGATGATCGAAAGATCGATCTCCTGGGAGCTTCCCAATAGTAATAGTAGAAGAAAAAGATGGCAGCACCGTTTCTGTGTAGATTTTTGGAAATGAATTTATCGAAGCCGTTGGCCGGTGCCATTGCCGATGATAGACGACATTTGGCATTATTAGGGAAGGCAAAGTACTTCTCTACGTTGGACTTGAGGTCCGGGTATTGGCAAGTAGCCCTGGCTGAGGCTGACAAGGAGAAGGCCGCATTCGCGTGTCACCTGGGACTCTTTTTCGGATTCAGAGGATGCCATTCGGTTTAGCTAATGCCCCGAGTCTTCCAACTTAGCTAATGTCAATAGTGTTAGGAGGATACGAGCTTTACCATGGCGTATTTAGGACGATATCTTGATATTGGAACGGTGGAACAACACTTCTTTCATTTTAGGACAGGTGTTGGGAAGGTTGAGGAAACACGGATTAAAGTGAAATTGTCAAAGTGTCAGTTTTGAGGGAAGAAACTAGGTATTTAGGGCTTCGTCATAAACGGAGACGGTATTAAACCCGACATGGATGAGGTAAAGGTCATAAGGGAAAAATGCCAGAGCCTAAAGACGGTGAGGCAGGTAAGAGGTTTTATAGGAGCCATAGGCTGCTACCGACGCTTCGTCCCGCATTTTCAAGAATTGCCATACCGCTGGTGGCCCTCTGACGAAGAAATACACGCTAGGTTCAAGTGGACAGAGACTGTCAACGACATTTGATTCGCTAAAGGAACAGTTGACAACCATCCCACTGCTGGACGTACCCAGACCAGCAAGCCCATGATATTATACACGGATGCCAGTGAGCAGTGGCCTTAGGGGCAGTATTTCACTCAGCCGTGTCCTGATAAGGAAGGACCAGTGTTAGGCATACCAGAGGAGAAGTACCGATATACTTCCTCTCATAAGCTCTCAGAGACACAACAGGTGGCTAGTAATAGAGAGGGGAAGCATAATGCATCATGTATGCTCCTCAAAACTGACTACTATTTAAATGGTGGTCTTCACTATAAAAACAGACCACAAGCCTCTGCAGTACCTATTGCAGGCAGAGTGGACAAATAATAGGAAATTCAACAGTAGTACTTAAGTTGAGTGGCTACCACTGTAAATATAAGTATTTGGCAGGAAGGAAAACACGTGCATGTAGATTTGCTCTCAAGAATACCAGAAACAACTGGAAAGAAAGATCTGTAAAAAAAGGTAGAACAGGGGTAGATAATAAACCTATAGAAGAGGGAAGTAATTAACTCTAATAAGCTAAAAAGATCGCCTATGTCAGAATCGGACGAAGAGGACGCAGATAATAACCGATCCCTACTGGACAGAGGGAATTGAAAGGAGCAAGCAGACAGTGAAATAGCTATACTCTGAGAGAGAAAGTGAAGGCAGGAGAGACCACCAAGTATGCCATAATAGAGGAAAGGCTGTTATCTCTCAGGAAGGGATGAAGAAGTCAAAGCCCAAGTTGTATATGCCCAAAGTTTAAGACCAGAGATATTGGGCAGTGCCACGAGAAGTTGGGTCACATGGGAATTGATGGGACATGTGATCTCATAGGAAGAAAGTACTATTAGCCCCAAACTGTACGGAGAATACTAACTATGTTCGAATTTGTGTAGTGTGCAGTCGCAGAGTGAAAGGCGGAAATATAACATGGAGGAAACAGACGTACCAAACTTCCCCTTCGAGAGAGTGAGTATATGGATGTATCAGGACCATATGGGGAAACTGCACAAAGGAAACAACTATATAGTGAGTTTTGTCGATTGGCTAACAAATTGGCTAAACATTTGCAGTACCCGACAAGAAGGCCAGAACTACTTGGCCCGGGTTGATAATAAATGAAATCTTCTAGGTATGGTGCCCCTATTACAATTGGTAACAGATAATGGCACAAGGAGAATGAACAACATCATGAGAGAAGTTTTGACAGGTTTGCAGATGTAGAGCACATAAAAACATCCTATCACCCCAGGAAATGCTAAAGTGGAAAGGTTTCTTAGAACCTTGGGAGATATGATAGCCAAATTGGTCAGAGAAAACACTGGAAATTGGGACTTGTATTTGACGCGTCTGGCGGCCGTGAGGGTTTACGATAAACAGAACCTCCAGATTTTTCTCATATTTTTTTTTTTGTTTGGCGGGACGTGGTCCTGCCTGTAGATAATACTGAAGCCCCGAAGAAGGTATATGGGAGAAGATCATGTCAACTATTGCTGGACCAGCAACGCAAGATATTCATACAGGCCAGAAAAGGAAAAGAATAAAGAGGCCCAGAAGAAAAGAAAGTAGGAGGGTGAATGCTGAAAGAAAGGTGGTAGAATTGAGGGTTGGGGCCCTGTCTGCTATAAAATCCACCAGAGAAAGGAAAACTGGACCAGAGATGAAACGTACTACCGGATAGTAGAGCAGACGGGCCCAGTATCTCATATGTAATATGGGATCAAGTGGCAGGACGAGCGAGGGAGAGGTTTCATGCCAATGATCTGAAAAGCTGAAATAGCTAACCTGAAATGGGCAGGCCGAGGCCTAAAGACAAGGAAAGAGAGGTAACTCTGGTTAGAACCAGGAAGGAATGGAGACGGAGGAAGACTCCGAAGAAGATGAGGAGATAGGTCGACTTGACAGATAAACGAAGCAGTCCGAGTGACAGAGTTGGAACCCTCAGCGGGGATTAGCGATGTTCAGTCGTCGACTGAATCAGTGCAGAAGAAGACCCAATGAGATCGCCATCCACACCCCATGTCCAGAAGAAAGGAAGAAAAAAGACGAAGAGGTCAATCAAGCAGTCGAAGGCTCCTAAAAGAGGCACCCTGAACAGGACGAGCGCCCAGCGAGTGGGAGGAGGAGGATCAAGATACCCTTTCCCAGCCAGGAAAGGATAAAGAACAGGAGAAGTTTAGACATAGAGTCGAGAGGTATTGAAGACATTCAAGGGCGAAGACTCTAAACAGAAAGAAGAATCAGGGGATGAAGAAGGACAAAAACCTCCTGGACAGGAGTTAAACACAGAAGGAAGGGTGGAGGTTGAGCAGGAATCACCTCGGAAGATGAGATCAGGAGGAGAAGAACCCCAAATCTCAGTAGAACAAAGGGCTGTGCAGAATAGAAGTTATTTAGTGTCGACAGATACCGCAAGCTCATCAAAATCCTATTGGCTGACTATGTGGTAGGATGTGAGTGAGGGATGGACAGTGGTGTCATGAAGTACGACCTTAGAGCAGCGCCACGGCCACCTGACCGGACCATTCTGTCTGCTAGAGGTTAGTTAGGGGAGGGAAAGGTGAACTTAGAAAAAGTTGTAGAATGATTGAGTGATGAGTCGAGCGAGACTAAGTGATTGTGAAGAATAACAACAAGAGAATTGTTACCTTTCAGGAATGATCAAGATGAAAGGGTTGGTGATGACGATGATGGTGATAGCCACGCTGGTGGTGACGATGGCATGGAAGCAAAGGAAACGCAGCCGAAACACCATTTTTTAAAAACGAGCCAAGTAATAATAACCAGGTCTAAGGAGGTTTGGTCATATCTGTGATAGATTTGAACCCGTATGAGTCATATTAGATTAGTTAGGAAACGAGCGCTGACGCAGCTGGATGCAGCCCGATTGAAAGTAGACAAGATTATCCCAAGCACAAAAGGTATCTTTAGTTTATTGCACTCCCTAGAATCAAAGCCACTATGATAGAGGCTCAATGAAAGACATAAAAAACTACCTGCGAGGAATAGAGTTACTGCAGACGCAGGAACGAAGATCCGTACTTCGATTGTGGAAAGGCATTGAGTGTCTTGTTTGGAACAGTAACTGAAAGATGACGTTAAATTCATAAAGAAGAAACTGGGACAAGTGGAGAAACCAGAGGACGCTTGCCAGGTGGCAAGAGAGTGTGACGATATTAAATGACAAGGTTAGAAGTATCAAAATAGAGCCAGAATCAATTGGTTAATAGACAACCCTGGCAGAAATTGAGACAAGAGAGTAATTAATAATACAGAAACTGTAATGGTTGAATTACAGGAAAATAAGCGGATTCATGCAAAAATATTTCCAGCTAATGACGATTACGAATAAAAGTACGACAAACTAGTCAGTCGTTGACGACCTTGCTGGAACACGAGAGCACAATTAGACATGCTGTCATTGAGACACCTCTCCCAAAGTATAGTAAACCCAATCACCTAAAGGGAAGCACTACTTGGCATACAGGCCGAATTACCCCGCATTTTTAGGCTATAGTGGACCCCACTAAAGAATTGTGGAAGTACTATAATGTCTTGGATGTGTGACCTTGTTAGAAAATAGGCGATTATTGGTAGTGATATCTGTCCGTTACTAGATGGCAGTATATTCGATATACCAGGTTATAAACTTACCCATTCCCTACCCCAGAAGAGATCAAAGGTTTGGGAATGATAGCTGGAAGTGCTGGTGGAAGCAGACTACATAGCATTAAATTGGGAGAACGAAATTCATGTTGCTATCAGGCTGAAGAAGCTAGGAAGGCGTAGAGATGATACCCTGGGACTTGTACCTCGTTGGGCCTATCTATAAACTGGTAACCGCAGACTGTGCATACAGAATTGTTTGAAGGGGGGGGAAGAATCAAAAAGAATCTGCCAAGTAGAGGCTAACAAACTCAGCATTACCACAAGCTATCAGTGTTTCAGACGGGGTAAAAGGTAGCCAAATAGAAACATATCAGCCTGTCTGGGTATGTGGGGGAGGAAACAAGGACATTAAGAATAAGGCCACCGTTATCCCTGGTGACGCTACTCATGGGATGTTCGGCGGTTGGGGTGTCCATCTCCTTGCCCCCTATTACCAGATGGAAAGAAAAGGTATGAAGAAAAAGATCCTCATAGAGATGATTGGTAGAGGCTTAGTCAATTGTACAGAATTAGGGGCCGATAGTGAAGAGATTCTCTAATGTTACCTTAAATAAGATGCCAGTATTATGAAGCCAATAGAAAAGATCGATATGGATCACTTAAGAGATAAGTTAAGTGCGTTGGGAGACGAAGGTGTAGCTTGGGAAGACGATGAGCAGATCGCGATAAGTTGGTCAATAGTAATGGGTACATTCTAGTTATAGCCATCAGGGGTGTAATAATATGGAAGATTAAGAGTAAGAGAAGATTAGCGAACGACAGTCTAGTGAGCATGCAACAACTCGAGAGGGAGATGCCGAGCAGTGTTCCACCTCAGACAGGACTGGCGAAGAAATTGCTGAAAAGACCAATGGAGGAGGCTGGCGTGAGACCACCGTGCGGCGGAAAAACCTCCACACGGCAGAGAGGAAAACATTGACCAAGAAGAACAAACCCTAGTAAAACACATCTGCACCTACAGACACACAACATTACCTTGCATGTAGAACAGAAGAAATGAAAAAGAACATTTCATTGCATGTAGAACAGAAGAAAATGAAAAGAACATTTCATTGCATGTAGAACAGAAGAAAATGAAAAAGAACATTTCATTGCATGTAGAACAGAAGAAAATGAAAAGAACATTACATTGCCTGTAGAACAAAAAAGAAAATGAAAAGAACATTTCATTGCATGTAGAACAAAAAGAAAATGGAAAGAACATTACTTTGCCCGTTAGAAAGTAGAATAGAATTGTATGGAGACAAATGCATGGTGCATGTTAAATGATGTAATTATTTAGGTGTCATTTACGGGTAAATGACAAATCGGTTAAAGGGAGGATTGTGGGCACCTTGCATTATTAGAAATATTCATAGAAATATGATTTAATTTTTTTTTTACTGGTTTGATAAACAGGTTGTTGATTTTTTTTTTTGGCAACGGAAAATAATTGAGTTGAAAATAATTCACTAAGTTGTATTTTAGACGATCCTAAGGAAAGAAGAAGGAAGGGGAAAGAAAAGGAAGAAAGGGAAAAAAGGAAAGAGAGATGGATGATGCATGACCCGGTCATAAGCGAAGATAGGTGTCAGAAAGATATCTTGCCTGCGTGTTGGCCGAATTTTAAAAGACAATAGAGAATTGTTATTTGAAATGAAAAATCATTTAGAGGGGAGAAAAGAACCAGGCTTGATGACAGTGTATTACATAAGAATATCGGTCAAAGCACCTAGCCTATTTTTTTGCGTGGAAAGACTCATTGTCAAATTGAGAAGGGAATTTTTTTTAGAACAATAGAAATTTTTTAATCGAGAAAAGTGTCTTTTGGGTTGAGGGGAGGACCGGTGGAACTGTATACAGATTCTGGCCTGTTAAGAATTGGAAACCCGATAATAAAAGTGGGGACATTTTCAAGTAGAATACTAAGATTTTCTGACCGTCAGGTCTGACAAAACAAGAGGTGAAAACGATTGTCTCAGCTCAGATGGCGCCAATATTCTTTCCTGAAGTCACATCTAATTAGCGGCAGGCTGTTTTGATAGAGCCCAGGTGAGAAAAAGCCAAGATTGTCATTTTTCGTACGTGAAAAAAGGCAAAATTAGATTTTATTTTTAAAACAAGAACGATGTAAAGCCACGCCCGATTTGAGATGGAGGCGCCCAACCACAATCTCATTAGCTGAAAGCGGTCACGTGATATGCGGAAGAAGAAGAATGCTCGATCAGGAACCATTGGTCAAAAAACGGTCACCTGACATACGAGAAACCGGAGAGATGGGTGTACGCCTCCCACCAAAGGCACTAATGAGGAGAAGTATTGAAAACAATAGCGATAATGGGGAAACAGAATTAATGGGGCTATTGATTATCGAGAAACCCCCGACGCCAACAGACCCACCCTGGTTTGCCGGCGTCAATAAAAGCAGGACCCCAGTCGACAGAAATCAGTTGAGTTGAGAGTTTGGCAGAGTGGCAGCTAGGACCGCGGGCAGTGATAGAGCCTGAACGGGGCATCGGGCCCGATTCACTCCTTGCCCACAGGGCAAAGAATCCTCAGACAAGAAATCCTTCCTCCCAAGTCGAAACAAGAAATCCTTTCCACCCAAGTCGAAGACAAGAGATCTTCCACCCAAGTCGAAGACAAAGAATCTTTCCACCCAAGTCGAAGACAAAGAGAACCTCCAGCCAAGTACGAAGAAGAAGATTATCGAAAGCCGCAGAGAAGATCCAGCCCAAGTCGAAGACAAGAGAAGTTCTATCCTAAGTCGACGAAGAAGAAGAATCAACTGCGAATGATCGATAGAAATTAGCCCCAGTGTCGACCGCCAAACCACGGCCCGACATACACAATTCTAAAGAGTAGGCAATTCAAATCTTTAGGTTTAATAATGATAGAAACTGCGCCATAGTCTAGAGCGGGTCGTTTGTGTCACTTTGTTTTTTATGTAACGGACATTAGATATAAAAGGTTGTCACCCTTTTTATCAGTAATTTTTTTAATCTCGTGAGTTTTTTTTCTTTTACTTGTGTTTGCCATCCCCGTCGGACTCAACTTGTATCGGCCCAATCCTGCTGGTCCCGTCTGTCTGAGATCTAAACACAGCGTGGGTAGACAGACCGGATCGAGTACAGTTAAGTTTGTAACCAGGTATTGGAAGCGAGTTGGGGGTGGCGAGGTTGGTGATCATCCAACTAAGGGTTGAGCGGCACGCTGGAAACCAGGAGGAGCGACCAGGAGGAGCGACGTCACAGTTGGCGCCAGCAACAAAGGGATTCGACCCTGGGCCAGGTGTGTAAATCGTCACACATTTTAAAAACGTTCGACAGTGTTTTACATACAGGACATCTCCACAAGCTGAAATGTTACGGTGAAATGAAAGTTATACTGAATAGCTATTGTCACCGTTCATCTCGTACAAATGATGGTGACTCCCCCCCCCCAAGGCTATATCTCTGATCTTACGTTTTTTAATTTTAAATTAACGATTTTCCATCAGGTCTCTACTGACTCCATGCTTTCCAGTCAACTTTAATATTTATAAATTTAAATGCAACGTCAATAACTATCTGCTGTCCTCCTGATTACTTTTACTTTCTTTCTTGTATTGATGGGTGTTTCTTTGCCAACCTTTTATTTTTTTATTACTCTTGTAGTTGGAAGTGTTCTAGTGATGTGGTCTTAGCTATTTGGAAAAGTTCTTTTTTATTTAATATCACCAATTTATTAGGTTTCATAACGGATTTCTCTTAAACGTATTTTTAATCATCGATCTGAGAAAATTGTTGCATACATATAATGGTTTAAACATTTTGAATGAGTTGGATGTCAGACATGACATCCATATGAGATTCCAGATATGACAATGCTATTTCAAAATCTAATTCTCATTCAGTACTTTAAAGAATAATTTCTGTCATTTGTTGCTTTCTCAGCTAACAGTTTCTTTACGCGCAATTCTCGCTTTCCAGTTTAATCCTCATAAATTTAAATGCAATGTCAATCACTATCTGCGGTCCTTCTGATTACTCTTCCTTTGTTTCTGTTCATTGGTAATGTATTTGTTTTCTAATTCTCCAACACCTCTTGTTTCTTAATAGTTTTACTACCTTTTTGGAATGAACTCGCTTAAGAACTCTTCCTTCTGAACATTGGTAATAGCTATAATTCTTGCAAGGGACGTTTGTTTGATCAAGAGTTTTTTGGAAAAAATTGGCATTCGAATGAAAAGTCATGTTCATTCACGTTAGGATTCTAGCTAACGCTGCTAATGCAAGGGATGTATATTTAGGCAAATTAAAGTTTAAAACGAGAGTCTTATGTGGGACCACCATGTTTTACGGATATCAGCCCCACAGAGAATATTGTGTCTATTGTCAAGAAACTGTTTTATGGTGTCAGGAAGCAATTTATATTAAAAAATAAAGTTTGTGAAGCAATATTAGTTAAGAGTTTCTTTTTCCTGAACTACTCGATCGTGGAATTCTCTACTGGCTCCATGCTTTGCAGTCAGCTTTAACCTTCATAAATTTAAATGCAATATCAATCACTATCTGCTGTCCTGCTGATTACTCTTTTTTCGTTTCTGTTCCTTAGTCCTGTGTCTGTTTTCTAATTCTCCCACATCACTTGTTTCTTAATAGCTTTACTGCCTTGTTTGGAGTGAACTCGCTTAAGAAATTACATTCTTCGATATTCTTCTGAACATTAATAATGGTTATAATTCTTGCAACGGACTTTCGTTCGATCAAAAGATTTTTACAAATCCGGCGTACAGCCATATTAGAATCCCAATTAACGCTTCTAAAGCAATGAAAGTATATTTAGGTAAATTAAGATTTACAACGACACGATTATGTGAGACCGCCATGTTTTCCGGATCTCAGCCCCATAAACAGGATGACCGCAAGACATTTATATTACAAATTAAACTTTGTGAGGTAATATCCTCGCGAAGAAAGGAAATTATCGAATTACCTTTTTTCTGCTGACATTAAACTGCTTCAAGTTATTAGTGAGAATTGGAATTAGTTCAGCAAATAGTACAATTTTCCTGCTGTAGTGTTGAACGCAAAGAAAATAAAATCTTGCACTTGAGGATACCATAGTGGATTTCCATTTCATCCTCAAGCGAATTTTGGGGT
>CAHIKZ030005528.1:1262500-1265168 GCA_903632075.3 Acanthosepion pharaonis | reverse complement strand
AAACTATGTTCATCTATTTAGTGACGTTAGAGGATTATAACTTTGAATAAATCCCCAAACATTTATATTGGGTGTTTCAATAAATTGGACCAATTACTTATGTGGATTAAGTGAATTAAGCGTCGAATGATTTATTTTCTTTTTCTTTCAGATTTCACAACTTAAGTCATTTTCAATTTCAATCATGGAAAGATTAACAACCAAACAACGTGTTAAAGTTATCGAAGCCTATTGCGAAAATGGACGTTCAAATATATATATATATATATATATATATATATATATATATATATATATATATATATATAAATACAAATATAGGTAACTATACACGTTTCGAAAAACCTTCGAATTTTTGATTTGCCAATAATCAAATCAATCTCGATGGAAAAAAGCTTTTAAAAAAGAAAAAAGCTAGAAACATGAAAGTCTGTCGAAAAAAATCGCTCAGATACAGGTTTGAAGCCCAAAGAAAAAACCCCGAGACGAGTAAACAATTAACTAACAAAAGAGCTCAATACAACTGTAATGCAGTCCTAGATAAACCTAGTGTGCTAGACAAACCTACCAGGTTTCACCTAAACGGATCGTCAGGGAAAGCTGGTTAAAGAGGCAAAAGAGAAACACATATTTATAGGCGATAGTCAAAATTATACCACGTGACCAAAAATAAAGAAAAACACAAGAACACGGGGGGCCTTAAAATTTATTCAACAACTAAAAAGGAGGGATATTAAAATACGAACATAAAGGTGGAATGACAAAATAAACGGGGAAATTCGTCTTAATTTAGTAACCAAGATTTTTTATGCCTACATATGTTAAGAATTTCGGTTTTGGAGTTTAATAGCTGGTTAGGTTGATTATATAAAGCTATGGCTAATTTCTCCTCTGTACATAGTTTATAAAATTTTGGCCTGCTTTATATTTGGGGCATTTTTAAATATTTCCCATTTAAATGCGGTCTTTATCGTTTTCTTTGTCAGGCCAAAAATACATAGATGGACAGCGTGGTAATATGATTAGTTTTTTCATTTTAAAACACTCGTGACTTATAGTATCTTTTTTGAACAGGATGATATAAAATATTTTCTTTATGAAAGAAATTTCCCTGACGATCACAGGTTTGTCGCTCAAAGATATATATATATATATATATATATATCCATAAATATTTTGTGTGAAAATTTTGCTAAATAGGAAGGAAATGGTTGTAAATATATATATTTTATTATTATTTTAAAAAATATATATATATATATATATATAAATATAATTATTTATTTAAAAGATGATTCAACAACGCTACATAAGAGGTCTCAAACAAGAGCCCAAAATTAATATAAAATTATTTGAATTAAATTGAATTTAGTACTAAAGCTTGTTCCATCTTCAAGCGAAAAAAATTCGCTTGAAGATGGAACAGAGATTAGCACTTTAACTCAATTTAATTCAAATAATTTATTAAGTTTTTTGGCTTTGCTTGAAACATGAGACCTCTTATGTGAGTTGAATCATATTTTAAATAAATAATTATATTTATATATACTTTATATATAGCACTATTTTTAAAAATAATGACTAAAATACTAAAAAACTTTGGATTAAACAGTGAACCATTTCCTTCCTATTTTCTATATATTTTCAATATGATATATATATATATATATATATATATATATATATATATATATATAAACCTAGTGAGCCAGACAACCCTACCCAGGTAGCGGATCGTCAGGAAAGCTCTAAAGAGGCAAAAAGAGAAAACGATATTTATAGGCGATAGTCAAAAATTAAAATAAGATACTATAACCACACGAGTAGTTTTAAAAATGAAAAAACTAAACATATTACCACGCTGTCCATCTATGTATGGAAGACTAGACAAGAAAACGATAAAGACATCTCTTTGTCTCTGCTCGTAACGAGTGTAAGCATGTCCTCAGAGAAGCGAAGTTACTGTTTACTGATAGAATGAAACAACATCTAGCAAGTTCGGTTCAAGAGACTCTTGTCGGCTCTGCAAGAGTGTGCTGCATGACAGAAAATTGTCAACCCTTCCTCGATTCAATCAATTCGAATTCCTGGCATTTACAGCAGATAATGTTGAATGCTTTGCTTGGAAATTCTCTTCCAACTCAGCACCCGACTCATTTAGAGTACCCGCACCTGATTTCCCCACTAGAACACAGGATCTACTGAGTGATATGTGCATAACCCAGTCACTTGTCTAAAATAAGACTCCTATGAGACAAGCGGGGGTGATGGGTTTCCAGTCGTTGTCTGAAAGAAATGTGTTCCCGAGCAAGCTGCAGTTCTCTTCAAATTCTACAACTATTGTCTTACTGCTTCTAGGTTGTTGGAAGTCCTCCTGTGTAGTTCATATTTGTAAGAACTCTGGGGAACCTTCTGACCCCTCTAACTAAACCCCTATTTGTCTCCTACCACTTTTCGGCAAAGTATTCGAGGCTTTTATCAATGCTGACTTGGTTAAGCATCTTACCTCTCACAGCCTACTCTCTGACAGACAATATGCCTTCCGTTTGCCATGTCTAACGTCCATACTGAATATATACATCAACCTCTTGATAATAACGGCGAAGCTCGAATTCTGTGTCTATATATCTCGAAGGCCTTTGACAGGGTTGCGTACGCTGCTCTTCTA